>CM065707.1:830237-850237 GCA_017654935.2 Phymorhynchus buccinoides | reverse complement strand
TGTACATCACATTCCCTCTCTCCCTGTCCCCCCTCCCCCTGTACATCACATTCCCTCTCTCCCTGTCCCCCCTCCCCCTGTACATCACATTCCCTCTCTCCCTGTCCCCCCTCCCCCTGTACATCACATTCCCTCTCTCCCTGTCCCCCCTCCCCCTGTACATCACATTCCCTCTCTCCCTGTCCCCCCTCCCCCTGTACATCACATTCCCTCTCTCCCTGTCCCCCCTCCCCCTGTACATCACATTCCCTCTCTCCCTGTCCCCCCTCCCCCTGTACATCACATTCCCTCTCTCCCTGTCCCCCCTCCCCCTGTACATCACATTCCCTCTCTCCCTGTCCCCCCTCCCCCTGTACATCACATTCCCTCTCTCCCTGTCCCCCCTCCCCCTGTACATCACATTCCCTCTCTCCCTGTCCCCCCTCCCCCTGTACATCACATTCCCTCTCTCCCTGTCCCCCCTCCCCCTGTACATCACATTCCCTCTCTCCCTGTCCCCCCTCCCCCTGTACATCACATTCCCTCTCTCCCTGTCCCCCCTCCCCCTGTACATCACATTCCCTCTCTCCCTGTCCCCCCTCCCCCTGTACATCACATTCCCTCTCTCCCTGTCCCCCCTCCCCCTGTACATCACATTCCCTCTCTCCCTGTCCCCCCTCCCCCTGTACATCACATTCCCTCTCTCCCTGTCCCCCCTCCCCCTGTACATCACATTCCCTCTCTCCCTGTCCCCCCTCCCCCTGTACATCACATTCCCTCTCTCCCTGTCCCCCCTCCCCCTGTACATCACATTCCCTCTCTCCCTGTCCCCCCTCCCCCTGTACATCACATTCCCTCTCTCCCTGTCCCCCCTCCCCCTGTACATCACATTCCCTCTCTCCCCCCTCCCTGTACATCACATTCCCTCTCTCCCTGTCCCCCCTCCCCCTGTACATCACATTCCCTCTCTCCCTGTCCCCCCTCCCCCTGTACATCACATTCCCTCTCTCCCTGTCCCCCCTCCCCCTGTACATCACATTCCCTCTCTCCCTGTCCCCCCTCCCCCTGTACATCACATTCCCTCTCTCCCTGTCCCCCCTCCCCCTGTACATCACATTCCCTCTCTCCCTGTCCCCCCTCCCCCTGTACATCACATTCCCTCTCTCCCTGTCCCCCCTCCCCCTGTACATCACATTCCCTCTCTCCCTGTCCCCCCTCCCCCTGTACATCACATTCCCTCTCTCCCTGTCCCCCCTCCCCCTGTACATCACATTCCCTCTCTCCCTGTCCCCCCTCCCCCTGTACATCACATTCCCTCTCTCCCTGTCCCCCTCCCCCTGCACATCACAATTTCATAATTTGGGCACTCTGCTAATAAAGAAATACACAACAATAAAATCGCCTATGGCAAATGAAAAGTCCAAGTGCTTTTTGTAAAATCAACATGAATCACTGACAAATCACAAGTGGCAGTGCCATCACAATCATGGCATCATCTGACATTGATTAATCCAGACAAATCACAAGTGGCAGTGCCTTCACAATCATGGCATCATCTGACATTGATTAATCCAGACAAATCACAAGTGGCAGTGCCTTCACAGTCATGACATCATCTGACATTGATTAATCCAGACAAATCACAAGTGGCAGTGCCATCACAATCATGGCATCATCTGACATTAATTAATACAGACAAATCACAATTAAGTGGCAGTGCCATCAGTCATGACATCATCTGGCATTGATTAATCCAGACAAATCACAAGTGGCAGTGCCTTCACAGTCATGACATCATTTTTTTTTCTTTTCTTTTTTTTTTTTTTTTTTTAATTTTTTCTCTTTTTTTTTTCCTTTTTTTTTTTTTTTTCTTCTGACATTGATTAATCCAGACAAATCACAAGTGGCAGTGCCTTCACAGTCATGACATCATCTGGCATTGATTAATCCAGACAAATCACAAGTGGCAGTGCCTTCACAGTCATGACATCATCTTGTATTGATTAATCCAGCTGGAAACGTGATACATATACAAACTATTGTCAGTAGCTGGCTTAGTTATAGTAAATGCGTAGTGCTGTGCCATAAACTTTGTGTCATAAGGGTAGTCACAATAACCATGCAAACCATTGCCAACACTGACTTGGCAGTGATTTAAGATAAACAAAGTTTAACGAAGGATGGAACCATCTATCAAGGAATATTGATATGTAATAATAAGAAGAAGACGTGCATATAAATTAATAAAACACAATAATGTACTTCATATATTAATAGTCGATGCATCTCTATGCATAAGACTTGTAGATCTGGGTGTGTAGATTACTAATTGATATGCATCAAATCTTTAGCTGTTGGCATGGATTATTTGAAATTAACATGCAGCGAACATACAAAGCTGTATATATTTCTGTGAACAATCAGTAGCTGATACATTTATGCACCAAGACAGGACCAATACCTTTTCTTCTCAATCATCACACACACACAGCCAGTGTTCGTGGGTTGATACCTAGTTTATGCACCAATACATGACCAAGACAGGACCAATACCTTTTCTGCTGAATCAACACACAGCCAGTGTTCGTGGGTTGATACCTAGTTTATGCACCAAGACATGACCAAGACAGGACCAATACCTTTTCTGCTGAATCAACACACAGCCAGTGTTCGTGGGTTGATACCTAGTTTATGCACCAAGACATGACCAAGACAGGACCAATACCTTTTCTGCTGAATCAACACACAGCCAGTGTTCGTGGGTTGATACATTTATGCACCAAGACATGACCAATACCTTTTCTGCTGGATCAACACACAGACAGTGTTCATGGGTTAATACCTAGTTTATGCACCAAGACAGGACCAATACCTTTGCTGCTGAATCAACACACTGACACATTTATGCACCAAGACAGGACCAATACCTTTTCTGCCGAATCAACACACTGACACATTTATGCACCAAGACAGGACCAATACCTTTTCTGCTGAATCAACACACTGATACATGCATGCACCAAGACAGGAGGACCAATACCTTTTCTGCTGAATCAACACACTGATACATGCATGCACCAAGACAGGAGGACCAATACCTTTTCTGCTGAATCAACACACTGATACATGCATGCACCAAGACAGGAGGACCAATACCTTTTCTGCTGAATCAACACACTGATACATGCATGCACCAAGACAGGACCAATACCTTTTCTGCTGAATCAACACATTGATACATGTATGCACCAAGACAGGACCAATACCTTTTCTGCTGAATCAACACATTGATACATGCATGCACCAAGACAGGACCAATACCTTTTCTGCTGAATCAACACACAGCCAGTGTTCGTGGAGTTTTCTTTGCTGTCCCATCTTCTGGGCCGTACAGTGGCGTTGCTCTCACGCCGCTCATTCCGAATCGCAGCCACACCCTGGTTTGTCAAATCGCAGAATCCGAAACCATCAGTCCAAATGGAGCGAATCTATGCAAGACCATCAGGGGAGACACTGCACTGCTACTGAGTCACTCCGGAGGAATTCAGTGGAGCTTACTAATCCCCCTACTGACGACAATAATGTCTTAGCCGTGGAGCCAGTGTGAGTGATGTCCTCCTCTGAGGGCGCCATCACGACCGTCCATCAACAGCTCCCCAGAACATACTGATCCCCAAGACTTTGACCCGAACGCACCAAGGCATAAGACTGGATTGGAAATCGAAACTGAGGTCACCATGAGAGCAGGGCATGCAAGACCACAGAATTTGAGACATTTTTTTTCTTTTTTTTGTTTTTTTGATTATGATGCTATGATTGATGGAAATGAGGTGGATGACTATGATGATGATGATGCTATGGATTGATACTTAGTTTACAGCAACAGCAGTGTTCATGGATTGATACCTAGTTTGCAGCAACAGCAGTGTTCATGGATGGATACCTAGTTTACAGCAACAGCAGTGTTCATGGATTGATACCTAGTTTACAGCAACAGTAGTGTTCATGGATTGATACCTAGTTTGCAGCAACAGCAGTGTTCATGGATTGATACCTAGTTTACAGCAACAGCAGTGTTCATGGATTGATACCTAGTTTACAGCAACAGCAGTGTTCATGGATTGATACCTAGTTTACAGCAACAGCAGTGTTCATGGATTGATACCTAGTTTACAGCAACAGCAGTGTTCATGGATTGATACCTAGTTTACAGCAACAGCAGTGTTCATGGATTGATACCTAGTTTACAGCAACAGTAGTGTTCATGGATTGATACCTAGTTTACAGCAACAGTAGTGTTCATGGATTGATACCTAGTTTACAGCAACAGCAGTGTTCATGGATTGATACCTAGTTTACAGCAACAGCAGTGTTCATGGATTGATACCTAGTTTACAGCAACAGCAGTGTTCATGGATTGATACCTAGTTTACAGCAACAGCAGTGTTCATGGATTGATACCTAGTTTACAGCAACAGCAGTGTTCATGGATTGATACCTAGTTTACAGCAACAGCAGTGTTCATGGATTGATACCTAGTTTACAGCAACAGTAGTGTTCATGGATTGATACCTAGTTTACAGCAACAGCAGTGTTCATGGATTGATACCTAGTTTACAGCAACAGTAGTGTTCATGGATTGATACCTAGTTTACAGCAACAGCAGTGTTCATGGATTGATACCTAGTTTACAGCAACAGCAGTGTTCATGGATTGATACCTAGTTTACAGCAACAGCAGTGTTCATGGATTGATACCTAGTTTGCAGCAACAGCAGTGTTCATGGATTGATACCTAGTTTACAGCAACAGCAGTGTTCATGGATTGATACCTAGTTTACAGCAACAGCAGTGTTCATGGATTGATACCTAGTTTACAGCAACAGCAGTGTTCATGGATTGATACTTAACAACAGCAGTGTTCATGAATTGATACCTAGTTTACAGCAACAGTAGTGTTCATGGATTGATACCTAGTTTACAGCAACAGCAGTGTTCATGGATTGATACAGCAACAGTAGTGTTCTTAACAACAGCAGTGTTCATGGATTGATACCTAGTTTACAGCAACAGCAGTGTTCATGGATTGATTCTTAACAACAGCAGTGTTCATGGATTGATACCTAGTTTACAGCAACAGCAGTGTTCATGGATTGATACCTAGTTTACAGCAACAGCAGTGTTCATGGATTGATACCTAGTTTACAGCAACAGCAGTGTTCATGGATTGATACCTAGTTTACAGCAACAGCAGTGTTCATGGATTGATACCTAGTTTACAGCAACAGCAGTGTTCATGGATTGATACCTAGTTTACAGCAACAACAGTGTTCATGGATTGATTCCTAGTTTACAGCAACAGCAGTGTTCATGGATTGAGGTGTCGAGTCCTTTCTGTGCTGGTTTACAGCAACAGCAGTGTTCATGGATTGATACTTAACAACCTCTGATAAAACAACATACCATGGAAGACAATTATGGATTGATACCTAGTACAGCAACAGTAGTTTATGGATTGATACCTAGTTTACAGCACAGCAGTGTTCATTGATTCCTAGTTTACAGCAACAGCAGTGTTCACCTAGTTTACAGCACAGCACACTAGTTTACACACACACACACAGCAACACAGTGTTCACTAGTTTACAGCACAGCAGTGTTCATGGAGAGGTGTCGACTCTGTGCACCTCGCACCATGGAAGACATTACAGACTAACACACGCACGCAGACAGCACACACACACACACACACACACACACACACAGACACGCACACAGACAGACAGACACAGACACACATACACACACTTACTTAGGAGAGAAAGAATGAAGCCACATGGTCTGTGCCCTCGCACTCTAGTGAACACAATGACCTCATTATGTTATATGTCATTATGTCATACCTCATTATGTTATATGTCATTATGTTATACGTAGTCATTATGCTATACGTAGTCATTATGTTATATGTCATTATATTATATACGTAGTCATTATGTTATATGTCATGTTGTATGTCATTATGTTATACCTCATTCTGTTATATGTCATTATCTTATACCTCATTATGTTATATGTCATTATGTTATACATCATTATGTCATGCATCATTGTGTTATACCTCATTACGTTATATGTCATTATGTTATACATCATTATGTTATACCCCATTATGTCGTACATCAATATGTTATGTGTCATTATGTTATACATCATTATGTTATACCTCATAATGTTATATGTCATTATGTCATACATCATTATGTTATACATCATTATGTTATGTTATACATCAGTATGTTATACATCATTATGTTATGTTATACATCATTATGTTATATATTATTATGTCATACATCATTATGTTATGCATCATTATGTTGCACATCATGTCACATTGACCTCATTATATTATACATCAATGACATACATCAATATGTTATATGTTATATGTCATTGTGTTATATGTCATTGTGTTATATGTCATTGTGTTATATGTCATTGTGTTATATGTCATTGTGTGATACCTCATTATGTTATACATCATTGTTATATGTCATTATGCTATATGTCATTATGTTAAACATCATTATGTTATGTCATTATATTATATGCCATTATGTTAAGCATCATTATGTTATATGTCATTATGTTACACATCATGTAACATTGACCTCATTATGTTATACATCATCTTATGTTATATGTCATTATGCTATATGTCATTATGTTAAACATCATTATGTTATGTCATTATATTATATGCCATTATGTTAAGCATCATTATGTTATATGTCATTATGTTACACATTATGTAACATTGACCTCATTATATTATACATCAATATCATTATGTCATTATGTTACACATCATGTAATCATTATATATTATACATCATTATGTTATACATCATTATGCCATTATGTCATACATCATTATGTCATACATCATGCATCAGTATGTTATACATCATTATATTATACATAATTATGTAAGATCATGTAACATTGACCTCATTATATTATACATCATTATGTAACATTATGTTTATCATATAACATTGACCTTATTATATTACACATTATTATGTAACATTATGTTTATCATATAGAGTACCAAGGGAAGTTGCGTACCCCTCAAAATGATGCAAACAATGACGCAAGCAAGACGTGATTTCTCTACAATCTCTATTATTTCAAGGGGAGGGGGGTACACGCGTACCCAACCAATGCGCAGACCTGTTAGTACTCTAATATTATATTATACATCATTATGTAACATATGTTACATACCCAACAAACGCGCAGACCTGTTAGTACTCTAATATTATATTATACATCATTATGTAACATGTTTATCATATAATATTACTATCAGTTATTAGGATTTTGGAGTTAGATATTGCTTTTATCCTATCTCGAGAGGCTTGCTGTTTATCACACGAGGTCGGAGGTCGGAGGGACCTCTTGTGATAAACAGCAAGCCTCTCGAGATAGGATAAAAGCAATATCTCACTCCAAAATCCTAATAACGGATATATACCGACATGTATCAACAAAAAAGCAAGAAAAAGAAACAGGCTCAGATCTGCAGCGAAATGAAAACGCATCCATTTTTTCACAACAGTGGTCGCAGCACACACACTGTAACAAGCATTCTTGCGCAAAGAATATAGTTCAACAAAATCGAAAATTTTAACACAGATGTACTTCATAAGATGTGGTAACAAAACGTAACAAAACATAAACACAAACAGAAGCAACGAACTGAAACGCTAACGACAATTGATGTTATTTTAACCTGTAAACACCAACAATAGAGAGCGAGTCAGTTTCAGCACACAGTGAAAAAGAGGGGAGTCAGCTTTGACAAGAACGATCACAGGCCCCGAAAAACACGCATCTTTTTAACGAAGGTGCAGTAGCTCTTCGCACAGGTTCAGTCGGCTCATTTTTATTTCCGGACTGAAGATGAATTCGAGCTGTTTTGAGACAGTACTGCGTCTATATTATCAACATGGATTCTCCCTGTGCCAAAATTGCATAGCTCGAATCGTCTGCTAATATCGACGCGGTCATGGAGTTGAGTAGCCTAGGCCTAGATCCACGGCTAGACGTTTGAAGTGGCACGCACAGAATGGTTTGTGTAGATATGTGACATCTGCTACTGTTGATTCAGTCGAACAATGAATCTTCGTTGTGTACTAGCATTAAATGTTGTCGTCAGCGCTGAATGAATCCTAGGGGTAGCACTGCACAGTTTGTCAAATTCTGGGTTTGGTAGGAACAGCTCGCGTTGCAAGACGGTAATGCTGTCTCAAGCGGTGAGATATATAACTGTGACGTCAAGTTTCTAATAGCAATGGTGTATTCTTAGACCTTTTCTCATGCGCTTTTACACTAAGCCTATGGGTTAATATATGCAAATGATATCTCTGGATATTATCAGTTATTGTGACTTTGCTGTGAGATATTGCTTTTATCCTTTCTCGAGAAACCTGTTTATCCTATGAAGTTGAAGACCGAATAAGGATAAACATCAAGGTCTCGAGAGATAGGATAAAAGCAATATCCCACAGCAAAGTCATAATAACGATTATATACCGATATTTTACCTCTTTCAGATAAAATCATCTGATAGGCCTAATCAAACACCCAACGATGAAGCGAGACGCCATGCATGCAGATCTAAAATAATACTAACCACTTCACCGTAGCAAGAAAAGCCCACTCATCCACAAATAATATAGTTCTCCAAGTTAGAAAGTCGTGAACTATGTTGATCTTCCACAAGCGATACATTATGAAAGGAAACTGATTATTAATAGAGGCATGAACCGTACTGGCCTCAGCTGTACAAAAAAATATCCATTACAATGACATATTCTTCTTTCACTTCAATCACTTAGGAGTTATTGTCATTTAGCCAATGACGAATTTTCAATGATGACGTAATTTCAGTGATTGCGTAAGTTCACTAAGATGACGTTTTTGTGTGTCCCGGTAATAAGAAGCCTCTAGTTGCAGTGACAATACCTTGACTGTCTGGTAGTTAGCCGCTATTTTTATCATTTGCAGTTTCACTAACAATTACTCTTCACAATTTTTTTTTCAATGGAAAATGTTCATCAAAACCAACCTTTTGTATGCATCGGGTTAAAGGCATAGGCTTAGGAGTATGTTTGGGCTTTTTGTTTGACTAAACTTCACTTGATGCAAATAAAGAAAATATGGTTTGAGTACTGCAGATAGTTGCATGCTAGTGTACCTTGATGTGTGCGATAATGATATGTCAAGATAAATAACTGTGACGTCAAGTTTCTAATAGCAACGGTGTATTCTTACACGCGTTTACACTAAGCCTATGGGTTAATATACGCAAATGATATGTCAAGACATTGTTTTATATCACACGCTTGCCATCCTCTTTAGCACTACTTGTAGATCGGTATATATTAATATGTCACACAATACATAGAGAATCACCCACCTTGATTGATCTCCAGCTGATCTGGCCCGCATTATCTAATATTATATATCATTATGTAACATCATGCTCATGATATGTCATTATTATGTCACACAGTACGTAGAGAATAACTTACCTTGACTGATCTGCTGAAGGCATTATCTAATATTATATATCATTATGTAACATCACCCACCTTGACTGAGCTCCGATCTGCTGAAGGCATTATCTAATATTATATATCATTATGTAACATCACCCACCTTGACTGAGCTCCAGCTGATCTGCTGAAGGCATTATCTAATATTATATATCATTATGTAACATCACCCACCTTGACTGATCTCCAGCTGATCTGCTGAAGGCATTATCTAATATTATATATCATTATGTAACATCACCCACCTTGACTGATCTCCAGCTGATCTGCTGAAGACAGTATCTAATATTATATATCATTATGTAACATCACCCACCTTGACTGATCTCCAGCTGATCTGCTGAAGACAGTATCTAATATTATATATCATTATGTAACATCACCCACCTTGACTGATCTCCAGCTGATCAGCTGAAGGCATTATCTAATATTATATATCATTATGTAACATCACCCACCTTGACTGATCTCCAGCTGATCTGCTGAAGACAGTATCTAATATTATATATCACTATGTAACATCACCCACCTTGACTGATCTCCAGCTGATCAGCTGAAGACATTATCTAATATTATATATCATTATGTAACATCACCCACCTTGACTGATCTCCAGCTGATCTGCTGAAGACAGTATCTAATATTATATATCATTATGTAACATCACCCACCTTGACTGATCTCCAGCTGATCTGCTGAAGGCATTATCTAATATTATATATCATTATGTAACATCACCCACCTTGACTGAGCTCCAGCTGATCTGCTGAAGGCATTATCTAATATTATATATCATTATGTAACATCATGCTCATGTTATGTCATTATCATGTCACACAGTACGTAGAGAACAACAACAACATACAGTATTTATACGGCGCTGAATCTTGATATAAATCAAATCAAAGCGCACACACACGTTAGCATTCATAACGCATTCAAACAAAAATGCAATACAAAGCGAACACACACGTATGACATAAATGGTATACAGCAGAAAAAGACCTAAAGGCAAGAGAGAGAAGAGAAAGAGAGTGGAGCCTCAATGACGGGGGAACAGGTGGGTTTTGAGGTTAGATTTGAAAGCAGAGAGGGTCGGTCACTGACGGAGGGAAAGAGGAAGTTTGTTCCAAGATGTCGGTCCTGAGATCGAGACAGCAAAAGAGCGCCGACCAACAGTTGAAAGCTTATACTTAGGGATCTAGAGAGAAAGAGGGTCAGAAACAGAATGTAATGTGCGAGCTGGTGTGTAGATGGAAACATCGCAGAGGTAAGATAGAGCAGCTTTATGGATACATTTTGTATCCTTTAATTATTCTTTACGTCCTCTCGGCCGAAGCCATATGGGACATTACGTTTTATTTTTAGATATTTGGAAGAAGGGGGGAGGGGAAGAAAAAAGATGTTTCAATTTACTTTAGATATTTGTTTAATTGTCTATAGATGTTTTTATCTTGAATAAAGGTCAAGGTACATTTTGTAGCAAAGGGTGTTTAATTTATACTCAATTCTGTCTGCGACAGAAAGCCAGTGCAAAGAACGGAGAAGAGGGTTAACATGGTTGAACTTTTTCTTCCTAAGGAGAAGACGAGTAGTTGTGCTTTGAATACGCTGGAGACAAGATAGAGAAGAGACTGATAGGCCAGAAAGGAGAGCATTACAGTAGTCAAGACGAGACAGGATGAGGGAAGTGACAAGTTTTGCTGTGGCTTCATCCGAGAGATATTTACGAATATAGCCAATGCGACGAATTTGATAGTAGCAGGACTGACAGGTCTGAGTCAGGAAACTGCATGGAAAGAGTATTGTCCAAAGTGACACCTAAGCTTTTGACAGAGTCTGAGAGGGGAATGATATTGTCACCCAGTTGAAACTCTGCATGGAAAGAGTATTGTCCAAAGTGACACCTAAGCTTTTGACAGAGTCTGAGAGGAGAATGATATTGTCACCCAGTTGAAACTCTGCATGGAAAGAGTATTGTCCAAAGTGACACCTAAGCTTTTGACAGAGTCTGAGAGGAGAATGATATTGTCACCCAGTTGAAACTGCATGGAAAGAGTATTGTCCAAAGTGACACCTAAGTTTTTGACAGAGTCTGAGAGGAGAATGATATTGTTACCCAGTTGGATTGACTCTATGGAAACAGAGGCTAGTTTGTTTTTTGTCCCTACAAGCATTGCTTCGTTTTTTTCACCATTTATTTGAAGTTTATTTTGAACCATCCAATTTTGAATATCAATATAGCAGTTGTTACTTTCTGTAAGAATGGAATCTAGATCTTCAGGGTTTGTACTGTTTTGTTTTTGTTGAGTCATCTGCATAGAAGTGATGTTTCATGTTGTGTTGGTCGATGACATTGGCAAGAGGTGACATATACAAAGTAAACAAGACAGGACCAAGCACAGACTCATGGGGAACTCCACAAGAAAGCATAACCTGTTCAGACTGACGACCATTGACCAGAACTGATTGAAAACGATCAGAGAGGTAAGAGGAGGACCAAGAAAGAGCGGGGCCCTTAATTCCAAAAGTATGTTCAAGACGAGACAGAAGAATGGAGTGGTCTATGGTGTCAAAGGCAGCAGAGAGATCAAGAAGTGTCAAAAGAGAGATTTTACCAGCATCAGAAGCATGTAGGAGGTCATTGACGATTTGAACAAGGGCTGTTTCAGTACTGTGGTTGGCTCTATAGGCAGAATGATAAGGATGGTGAAGATTGTTTGAGGATAGATGATCGTTAAGTTGTTTCAGAACAGTCTTCTCAAGGAGTTTGGAGAGAAAAGGGAGGTTAGATACAGGTCTGTAGTTTTTCAGATTATTGGGATCCAGATTGTTCTTCTTGAGAAGGGGCCTTACAAGAGCGGTTTTGAAAGCAGAAGGGAACACACCTGAAACTAAAGAAGAATTGATGATGGTGGTGCTTGATGGCAGAATGTGTTGATAGATTTGTGAGAAAAGAGAGGCTGGGATGGGGTCAAGATCACAGGATTTAAAATGCATTTCTTTCAGAGTAGAAAGAACTTCGGTCTCAGACACCGACTTGAAAGAGAGAAGGGGGACACCAGTGAATGATGGGTCTGGAATAGTTGGTTGAAAAGGCATAGAGTCGATTTTTGATCGTAGATCGATAATCTTGGTGGAGAAGAAGGAGGAAAAGGTTTCTGGCAGTTTGTCAGGACTGATATTTGATGGCAGAGGACTTGATTTCTTAGTGCCTAGGAGATCAGACATGGTGGAAAACAGGACCTTTGTTGTGCTGGCTTCAAGACTTTTAGAAGATAAATAGTTTGTTTTTGCCTTGGCCAGAAGAAGAGTGAAGATGTAGCAGATAAACTGATATATCTGACGATGTATTTCTAGTTTTGAGGCCCACCTTGACTGATCTCCAGCTGATCTGCTGAAGGCATTATCTAATATTATATATCATTATGTAACATCATGCTCATGATATGTCATTATTATGTCACACAGTACGTAGAGAATAACTCACCTTGACTGATCTCCAGCTGATCTGCTGAAGGTATTATCTAATATTATATATCATTATGTAACATCACCCACCTTGACTGATCTCCAGCTGATCTGCTGAAGACATTATCTAATATTATATATCATTATGTATCACCCACCTTGACTGATCTCCAGCTGATCTGCTGAAGACATTATCTAATATTATATATCATTATGCAACATCACCCACCTTGACTGAGCTCCGATCTGCTGAAGGCATTATCTAATATTATACATCATTATGTAACATCACCCACCTTGACTGAGCTCCAGCTGATCTGCTGAAGACATTATCTAATATTATATATCATTATGTAACATCACCCACCTTGACTGAGCTCCAGCTGATCTGCTGAAGACATTATCTAATATTATATATCATTATGTAACATCACCCACCTTGACTGAGCTCCAGCTGATCTGCTGAAGACATTATCTAATATTATATATTATTATGTAACATCACCCACCTTGACTGAGCTCCAGCTGATCTGCTGAAGACATTGGCCGCTACCTTCAGCTTACGGGTGGAATTCAGAATGCCTGAGAGAGACAGAGATAAGATAGATTAGGGGAGAGACAGAGATAAGATAGATTAGGGGAGAGACAGAGATATAGGTAGATTAGGGGAGAGACAGAGATATAGGTAGATTAGGGGAGAGACAGAGATATAGATTAGGGGGAGAGACAGATATAGGTAGGGGAGAGACAGAGATATAGGTAGATTAGGGGAGAGACAGAGATATAGGTAGATTAGGGGAGAGACAGAGATAAGATAGATTAGGGGAGAGACAGAGATATAGGTAGATTAGGGGGAGAGACAGAGATAGATTAGGGGAGAGACAGAGTAGATTAGGGGAGAGACAGAGATATAGGTAGATTAGGGGGGGAGAGACAGAGATATAGGTAGATTAGGGGAGAGACAGAGATATAGGTAGATTAGGGGAGAGACAGAGATATAGGTAGATTAGGGGAGAGACAGAGATATAGGTAGATTAGGGGAGAGACAGAGATATAGGTAGATTAGGGGAGAGACAGAGATATAGGTAGATTAGGGGAGAGACAGAGATATAGGTAGATTAGGGGAGAGACAGAGATATAGGTAGATTAGGGGAGAGACAGAGATATAGGTAGATTAGGGGAGAGACAGAGATATAGGTAGATTAGGGGGAGAGACAGAGATATAGGTAGATTAGGGGAGAGACAGAGATATAGGTAGATTAGGGGAGAGACAGAGATATAGGTAGATTAGGGGAGAGACAGAGATATAGGTAGATTAGGGGAGAGACAGAGATATAGGTAGATTAGGGGAGAGACAGAGATATAGGTAGATTAGGGGAGAGACAGAGATATAGGTAGATTAGAGGGAGATATATGTAGACAGAGATATAGGTAGAATAGGCGGAAAGACAGAGATATAGGTAGATTAGGGGGAGAGACAGAGATATAGGTAGATTAGGGGAGAGACAGAGATATAGGTAGATTAGGGGAGAGACAGAGATATAGGTAGAATAGGGGAGAGGCAGAGATAGATACATTAGGGGAGAGACAGAGATAGAGATACATTAGGGGAGAGACAGAGATAGAGATACATTAGGGTAGAGACAGAGACACAGAACAATGAAGACATTGGCTGCCACCTTTACCTTATGAGTGGAGTTCATAATGCCTGAGATATAGGTAGAATAGGGGGAGAGACAGAGATATAGGTAGATTAGGGGAGAGACAGAGATATAGGTAGAATAGGGGGAGAGACAGAGATATAGGTAGATTAGGGGAGAGACAGAGATATAGGTAGATTAGGGGAGAGACAGAGATATAGGTAGAATAGGGGGAGAGACAGAGATATAGGCAAATTAGGGGAGAGACAGAGATATATGTAGATTAGGGGAGAGACAGAGATATAGGTAGAATAGGTGAAGAGACAGAGATATATGTAGATTAGGGGAGAGACAGAGATATAGGTAGAATAGGTGGAGAGACAGAGATATAGGTAGATTAGGGGAGAGACAGAGATATAGGTAGAATAGGGGAGAGACAGAGATATAGGTAGATTAGGGGGAGAGACAGAGATATAGGTAGATTAGGGGGAGAGACAGAGATATAGGTAGATTAGGGGAGAGACAGATATAGGTAGATTATATAGGTAGATTAGGGGAGAGACAGAGATATAGGTAGATTAGGGGAGAGACAGAGATATAGGTAGATTAGGGGAGAGACAGAGATATAGGTAGATTAGGGGAGAGAGAGAGATATAGGTAGATTAGGGGGAGAGACAGAGATATAGGTAGATTAGAGGGGAGAGACAGAGATAGAGGTAGATTAGGGGAGAGACAGAAATATATGTAGATTAGGGAGAGAGACAGAGATATATGTAGATTAGGGGAGAGACAGAGATATAGGTAGATTAGGGGGAGAGACAGAGATATAGGTAGATTAGGGGAGAGACAGAGATATAGGTAGATTAGGGGAGAGACAGAGATATAGGTAGATTAGGGGGAGAGACAGAGATATAGGTAGATTAGGGGAGAGACAGAGATATAGGTAGATTAGGGGAGAGACAGAGATATAGGTAGATTAGGGGGAGAGACAGAGATATAGGTAGATTAGGGGAGAGACAGAGATATATGTAGATTAGGGGGAGAGACAGAGATATAGGTAGATTAGGGGAGAGACAGAGATATAGGTAGATTAGGGGAGAGACAGAGATATATGTAGATTAGGGGGAGAGACAGAGATATAGGTAGATTAGGGGAGAGACAGAGATATAGGTAGATTAGGGGAGAGACAGAGATATAGGTAGATTAGGGGGAGAGACAGAGATATAGGTAGATTAGGGGAGAGACAGAGATATAGGTAGATTAGGGGAGAGACAGAGATATAGGTAGATTAGGGGGAGAGACAGAGATATAGGTAGATTAGGGGAGAGACAGAGATATAGGTAGATTAGGGGAGAGACAGAGATATAGGTAGATTAGGGGGAGAGACAGAGATATAGGTAGATTAGGGGAGAGACAGAGATATAGGTAGATTAGGGGAGAGACAGAGATATAGGTAGATTAGGGGGAGAGACAGAGATATAGGTAGATTAGGGGAGAGACAGAGATATAGGTAGATTAGGGGAGAGACAGAGATAGGTAGATTAGGGGGAGAGACAGAGATATAGGTAGATTAGGGGAGAGACAGAGATATAGGTAGATTAGGGGAGAGACAGAGATATAGGTAGATTAGGGGAGAGACAGAGATATAGGTAGATTAGGGGAGAGACAGAGATATAGGTAGATTAGGGGGAGAGACAGAGATATAGGTAGATTAGGGGAGAGACAGAGATATAGGTAGATTAGGGGGAGAGACAGAGATATATAGGAGATATAGGTAGATTAGGGGAGAGACAGAGATATAGGTAGATTAGGGGAAGAGACAGAGATATAGGTAGATTAGGGGAGAGACAGAGATATAGGTAGAGATTAGGGGAGAGACAGAGATATAGGTAGATTAGGGGAGAGACAGAGATATAGGTAGATTAGGGGAGAGACAGAGATATAGGTAGATTAGGGGAGAGACAGAGATATAGGTAGATTAGGGGAGAGACAGAGATATAGGTAGATTAGGGGAGAGACAGAGATATAGGTAGATTAGGGGAGAGACAGAGATATAGGTAGATTAGGGGAGAGACAGAGATATAGGTAGATTAGGGGAGAGACAGAGATATAGGTAGATTAGGGGAGAGACAGAGATATAGGTAGATTAGGGGAGAGACAGAGATATAGGTAGATTAGGGGGAGAGACAGAGATATAGGTAGATTAGGGGAGAGACAGAGATATAGGTAGATTAGGGGGAGAGACAGAGATATAGGTAGATTAGGGGAGAGACAGAGATATAGGTAGATTAGGGGGAGAGACAGAGATATAGGTAGATTAGGGGAGAGACAGAGATATAGGTAGATTAGGGGGAGAGACAGAGATATAGGTAGATTAGATTAGGGGAGAGACAGAGATATAGGTAGATTAGGGGAGAGACAGAGATATAGGTAGATTAGGGGGAGAGAGATATAGGTAGATTAGGGGAGAGACAGAGATATAGGTAGATTAGGGGAGAGACAGAGATATAGGTAGATTAGGGGGAGAGACAGAGATATAGGTAGATTAGGGGAGAGACAGAGATATAGGTAGATTAGGGGAGAGACAGAGATATAGGTAGATTAGGGGAGAGACAGAGATATAGGTAGATTAGGGGAGAGACAGAGATATAGGTAGATTAGGGGGAGAGACAGAGATATAGGTAGATTAGGGGAGAGACAGAGATATAGGTAGATTAGGGGAGAGACAGAGATATAGGTAGATTAGGGGGAGAGACAGAGATATAGGTAGATTAGGGGAGAGACAGAGATATAGGTAGATTAGGGGAGAGACAGAGATATAGGTAGATTAGGGGAGAGACAGAGATATATGTAGATTAGGGGAGAGACAGAGATATATGTAGATTAGGGGGAGAGACAGAGATATAGGTAGATTAGGGGAGAGACAGAGATAGAGGTAGATTAGGGGAGAGACAGAGATATAGGTAGATTAGGGGAGAGACAGAGATATAGGTAGATTAGGGGAGAGACAGAGATATAGGTAGATTAGGGGAGAGACAGAGATATAGGTAGATTAGGGGAGAGACAGAGATATAGGTAGATTAGGGGAGAGACAGAGATATAGGTAGATTAGGGGGAGAGACAGAGATATAGGTAGATTAGGGGAGAGACAGAGATATAGGTAGATTAGGGGGAGAGACAGAGATATAGGTAGATTAGGGGGAGAGACAGAGATATAGGTAGATTAGGGGAGAGACAGAGATATAGGTAGATTAGGGGAGAGACAGAGATATAGGTAGATTAGGGGAGAGACAGAGATATAGGTAGATTAGGGGGAGAGACAGAGATATAGGTAGATTAGGGGAGAGACAGAGATATAGGTAGATTAGGGGAGAGACAGAGATATAGGTAGATTAGGGGAGAGACAGAGATATAGGTAGATTAGGGGGGAGACAGAGATATAGGTAGATTAGGGGGGAGACAGAGATATAGGTAGATTAGGGGGAGAGACAGAGATATAGGTAGATTAGGGGGAGAGACAGAGATATAGGTAGATTAGGGGAGAGACAGAGATATAGGTAGATTAGGGGGAGAGACAGAGATATAGGTAGATTAGGGGAGAGACAGAGATATAGGTAGATTAGGGGAGAGACAGAGATATATATAGGTAGATATAGGATTAGGGAAGAGACAGATATAGGTATAGGTAGATATAGGTAGATTAGGGGAGAGACAAATATATAGGTAGATTAGGGGGAGAGACAGATATAGGTAGATTAGAGGGAGAGACAGATATATATATGTAGATTAGGGGAGATACAGAGATATAGGTAGATTAGAGGGAGAGACAGAGATAGAGGTAGATTAGGAGGAGAGACAGAGATAGAGGTAGAGATATATAGGTAGATTAGGGGGAGAGACAGAGATATAGGTAGATTAGGGGGAGAGACAGAGATATAGGTAGATTAGGGGGAGAGACAGAGATAGAGGTTAGGATTAGGGGAGAGACAGAAATATGGATAGATTAGTGGAGAGACAGAGATATAGGTAGATTAGGGGGAGAGACAGAGATATAGGTAGATTAGGGGAGAGACAGAGATATAGGTAGATTAGGGGAGAGACAGAGATATAGGTAGATTAGGAGAGAAACAGAGATAGAGATAGATTAGGAGAGAAACAGAGATAGAGGTAGATTAGGGGGAGATCGAGACAGAGACAGATGAATTAAGGGGAGAGACATAGATACAGATGAATTAGGGGGGAGACAGATACAATGAACAACAAGGGCATCGTCGATCGGCAGGTGTGTCCGTCACCTGCTTCGCCACACACTTGCGACACCCCGTATATAGTAGCATAATTCAATGCTCCAACATGACTTGTTCTACATGTGGTAGCCACCCTTAGCTGCCCGAACGAACAGCCCGAATCGGTGTTCGACGAACAGAAATGTTCGGCCAAACCGGGTTTTCCCTTAATAGCCCCCGAACATGCTCGCCGAACAGCCGTTGGTTTGCTCGCCGAACAGCCGTTCGGCCCGAATCTCGTTCACAAGTCGTGTTCTGCGAACAAGTTTCTTGTTCGGCCGAACACGAGAAATTTCATACTTGAAGGAAAAACAAGCGCGAAATCGCAATAAGTTTGTGGCACGCGGTCTATTTTTACCACTCCAATCATGAGTCACCTCCCCTGCCTTTTCAATAATTTTAATCTGTAAACCAGAATGTTATCTCTGCACCATTTCGTAACTTTTTATATCTTTTGGAAAACATTTAAAACTATGTATCCTACTTATACTCATTGAAAGAAGCACCGCATACTCGTCGTGTCTGTTGTAGTGTCTGTATTACGTATGTTTATTATTTTGTACGCTTTTAAAATACATCATTTTAAAGAGCGGCCTCAATTAATTTTGAAGTGTAGCCTCGATTTGAAGTGCGACAATTTTGGACCGACAGACCGACAAAGTGAGTTATAGGTTTGTGGCTTGAGCCACAAACAAAAATTGTCGCTGATCTTTATTTTTAGATCAGTGATCTATCCAAAGCACGCCATTGTTTTTCCTTCCGATTTCTTTTTCTTTCTTGCCATCAGATGTTAGCCTAGAGCATAATGCAAAGATGTAGTTTTGTCACCCTCGTCATGTTTACGAACCTCAAAGTCTGCTTCTTTCAGTTTTGTGAACAAGAGAGTTGGATTACTCGATCAGCACGAACACGGAACACTGAACAGACCAAAGGCCTGTTCATCGATCTGTCATCATCACATCATTTTATTATATGAAGATAATTCAATGCTATTGC
>CM065707.1:790686-824737 GCA_017654935.2 Phymorhynchus buccinoides | reverse complement strand
CCTACGCCATCTTTGTCATCGATTCTCACGGTGAACAGAGAGAGAGCTGAACACTGAACGTTTTAATGAATAGGCCATTGGCCCATGTCACTAGGGATGGTTACAAAAGAAAGTGGGCTAATTATCATTGATTTCAAAGTACATGCACATTCATAATTATAATATACAAACATTTTAACAATTAATCAAACATTCTCGGCGTATTATATTTTTTTTTAAATTTTTATTTTTTATTTATTTTTTATTTTTTTAAGTTTGACCATTCGATACATATGGATACAGGATTCACTCAAGCATATTCAAATAACGTACCTTGAATGCCTTATCTAAATACACAGCCAAACGTAAAACCACAGATTTGTTTTCACATGCTAATAATAAAGTCAGTCTAAAGAGAGATGGAGTATTATAATATTTAGCAGGGATATATTGTTGCCTTAGGGTTATCATACATGGGACATCGTAACACAAAATGGACCTCTGTTTCTCTTTGGGACTTAACAGAATGGGCATGCTAAGTCTTCCTCCTCTTACATTGATTCTGAAACGTAATTTGTGAATATTGTAAAGTTGTGACACACCGAGTCGAAACCATATAAGACTGATTCTCGCTTGAATGTGTTTCAGATCCAACAAGTAATGTGAAAGTATTAGGTCACTTTTGAAAGTGCGGTAAAAGGAGAAACGTTCACTATCATGAAGTTGAGAAACACCATTTTTCTTTAAATTTCGTTAACTAGTCTTAAACGTAAGAGTGCAAGAAAATGCTTTACATTTCCAACTCCCTGATTCTCCCAGACTTCTTGAAAACCATATTTTATGAAGCATAAAACAGACAGATGTGTTGCCCACGTGTTTCTATTCTGATGATGCAGGACAAGTACCATTTTATAAGCTTTTAGAGGTAGTCTGTATTCTGGCATCTCAATAACTTTCAACCAATATTTAACTGATCTTACATGTAAATTAATGTACAGGGAAAACGTATCCAGAGGTCGCTTTAGTACCGAGTACGGTTTAGGGGGTGGGAACGAGAGCAGCGTGTTTTAACGAGTGGTTTGTCAAAATTCCCGGCCACAAGCCTTCTTTTTCTTGTTAAATAATTCTGCATACAACGAGCTCGCTACAACGAGCAACTTGCATATAAGCGGGTACAATTTATTGACTCCGTTGGCAAAGTCAAGGGGGGCGAGTTATGCAAAAACTACAAGGTTAGGGGGGGAGAATCGCACTTACAACCACACCGCCATCCGGGGGAAGTCAAGCTTTCTTAGGACAACTACCTTGCTAGAACGAGAACACACTTGACAACAACATCGCCATTTTGACTGACCTCTCGATGTGTAAGAGGCATTCTGATTGGGCCGATTAACAACTTGGGTGTCTGCATGCGCAAGCAGACGACACTAGGACTTGGGGGGGTCTTTGCGCACTGATCTTGTGGAGGGAGGTCCGGGAAATTTTAACTTTCTCTTAAAACGTGTGTGTGGATTTTATGTTTTTGGGATGCTATAAACTGTTTTAAAGTGTTTGTAATCGGCATTAAAAGGGGGGGACCCTAAGGATACAGGATACTGGGCTTAAAGAGCCATGCTTTGTTGGGTGGAGTGTGTTTGTATTCCGTTTTTCTGTCTTTTTCACACTGTTACCATCATAGCACATCACAGTAGATGTGAGGACCGATTGATAGGTTTGTCAGGGTTGCCAAAATCGATAAAATGGGGATTGGGCACGAGCAATGCTTCACAACGAGTAAATTGGGGGGGGGCCTATCCCCTGGGTGTTCGTACTAAAATTGGGGGGGTCACTGTATAAAGGATTGTGTCCAAGCTCACCGTATACCATTGCATTGGGCGTTCTGATACTCACATTTAAAAATCTTTTCAATGCAAATAAATGCACTTTCTCTAAGATGTCTACGTTTGCAATAATACCCCAGATTTCAGCACCATAACTTAACATCGGTTGTATTTGTGCATCAAAAATTTTGAAAAATATACTTGGAGATCTTTCACCAATCGAATTTAACAATCTGAAAATATTAATTACCCCCCTTCTTGCACGACTAGCCATGTCATGTAAAGTATGAGAAAATGATAATCTGGTTGACAAAATAATACCTAAATATTTATACATATTTACAACATTTACTTTAGTTTGTCTGTAAAATCAATTTTCTGTTGCTGATAAATGCCCACCATTCCTAAACACTACAATATTAGATTTATCAAGATTCACAGACAGTCCAAGCCTTGTCGACGTCTCATGCAAAACATTCAACTGATTTTGTAACCCTATGACAGAGTCTGATATCAAGATTATATCATCTGCGAACATCAGGATAAGTAATTCCAATAGATCAGGTATCAACTGAAGACCATGTTTTCCCTTATTGATAATATCACAAGCTAACTCATTAATGAAGAGTGAAAATAGCACAGGGCTGCATATTTCACCTTGTTTAAGTCCTAAGGGGCACATAAAAGCACCACTAAGCTCACCACCTGCTCTCACCCTTGCTTTAACAACTTTATAAATACTAGTATAATAGCATTATGCATTCTTCCCCTTATACCCCTTTTCTTCAAGACATTCCATAAATTTGTACGAATAATCGAATCAAAGGCTTTACGAAAATCTATAAAACCAACATATAACTTTTTATGATAGGACAATTGCTTCTGTACTAATGCAAAAAGCGTAAACACATGGTCGATTGTACTGTATTTCTTTCTAAAACCAGCCTGACTTTCGTTTATAACATTATTTTCCTAAATCCACTTACTAAGTCTTTGATTCAAAATGTGACTATAAAGTTTACTGCAATTATTGAGAAGAGAGATCCCCCTGTAGTTATCAGGAGAACTTTTGTCGCCCTTCTTATGAAGGGGTTGAATAATAGATTCAGACCACTGAGCTGGGTACGTACCGGAAGAGAACAATTTGTTAAATAGAAGGAGCAAAAAAGGCACAATAACAAGAGCTGCATGCTTATATACTTCACCTATGATGCGATCAGGACCTGCCGCTTTACCATTTTTAAGAGCACGAATTGCGGCATAAACCTCGCCCTCTGTGATATCCGCGTCCAGAGCATCAGTGTTACATTGTTCCTGTTCATCACCGAGATCGATTTCTGACTCATTAAAGTTATTATTTTCAGAATTGTGAACTGAATTAGATTGTTACACTTCGGAAAAATGACGAAACCACTCGTCCTTCGTGATATAATTATTTGCTGGAGAATTAGTGTTAAACGATTTAACTTTACTCCAGAATTCTTTCCCGTTATTAATATTGTCATGCAAAGAGTTTATAACATGTTCACGATGAGCCTTTTGTTTTTATCCTCAACAGCTCTTTATAGTCTCTGCGTTTTGCATTATATTGTTCCCTAAATGCATGCTCCTCTTCAGATAGAACACTGCTCACTGTACCTTCATTAGTGCTAGTTTGTGGCCCAGAGCCTGTATTTCGTGATTTTGATTTACGACATTTTGTGCTAGTATTATGAAGTTTTCTTAAATCGTGCCTAAGCTCACGCTTGGCATCTTTACAATCTAGGTCAAACCAAACTTCTGCTTTATCCTTTCTGACCGTGATTGTTTTCATCATGCAAGCGCTCGCATTATATAATGCCTCATTAAAACAATTAACAGCTTCCTTTACGTCAGAGAGAGAGAGAGAGAGAGAGAGAGAGAGATGCCAGATACAAAGACAGACCGACACAGGGACAGACAGACAGACAGACAGATACCAGATACAGAGACAGACCGACAGAGAGAGAGACAGACAGACATATACCAGATACAAAGACAGACAGACACAGAGAGAGACAGACAGACAGACATATACCAGATACAAAGACAGACCGACAGAGAGAGAGACAGACAGACAGATACAAGACACAGACAGAGAGAGAGAGACTGACAGACAGAGAGAGACACTTGACACTTGAAAACTTTATTGCGCAAGGATTGAGATTTTAGGCCAGGCCTATTGAGAGAGAGAGAGAGAGAGAGAGACAGAGACAGACAGACAGAGAGACAGACAGACACTTCTTTTTTACTTATATTACAAAGTGGATCACTATGAAGATATTTTGTAGCCTATTTTACTTTGTGTGTGTGTGTGTGTGTGTGTGTGTGTGTGTGTGTGAGTGTGTGTGTGTGTGTGTGAGTATGTGTGTGAGTGTGCGTGCATGTGTGCGTGTGTGTATGCACGCATGTTTGTGTGTGCGCTTGTGTATGGTATGTGTGTGCATATATTTATTTGCGTGTATTTGTGGTGCACAATGTCCTTCACACATGTTTCTGTGTGTGTGTTTTCAGCGTTTTTCATCGCATTCCGTGGCGGTGACGTAGTGTTTTCCTCCTGGTGGGACTGTCCCATAGGCCTCATGTCTATGAGTGTGGGGGACTTTGATGACCTCTATGCAGTGTTTGACTCACTGCCCTCACCCTTCATGCCCCTAACCAAGGTCAGTATTATATAGATAGACAAGGTCAGTGCTATATAAATAGACAAGGTCAGTATTACCACAGGCCTCATGTCCATGAGTGTGGGGGACTTTGATGACCTCTATGCAGTGTTTGACTCACTGCCCTCACCCTTCATGCCCCTAACCAAGGTCAGTATTATATAGATAGACAAGGTCAGTGTTATATAAATAGACAAGGTCAGTATTACCACAGGCCTCATGTCCATGAGTGTGGGGGACTTTGATGACCTCTATGCAGTGTTTGACTCACTGCCCTCACCCTTCATGCCCCTAACCAAGGTCAGTATTATATAGATAGACAAGGTCAGTGTTATATAAATAGACAAGGTCAGTATTACCACAGGCCTCATGTCCATGAGTGTGGGGGACTTTGATGACCTCTATGCAGTGTTTGACTCACTGCCCTCACCCTTCATGCCCCTAACCAAGGTCAGTATTATATAGATAGACAAGGTCAGTGCTATATAAATAGACAAGGTCAGTATTACCACAGGCCTCATGTCCATGAGTGTGGGGGACTTTGACGACCTCTATGCAGGCCTGTGTTTGACTCACTGCCCTCACCCTTCATGCCCCTAACCAAGGTCAGTATTATATAGATAGACAAGGTCAGTGTTACATAAATAGACAAGGTCAGTGTTATATAGATAGACAAGGTCAGTGTTATATAGATAGACAAGGTCAGTGCCCCCCCCCCCCCCCCCTATATAGATAGACAAGGTCAGTGTTACATAGATAGACAAGGTCAGTGTTATATAGATAGACAACCCCTCAGTGTTATATAGATATACAAGGTCAGTGTTATATAGATAAACAAGGTCAGTATTACCATAGGCCTGATGTCTATGAGTGGATCACAGGACAAGCGGCGTGATGACCTCTGTGCAGTGTTTGACTCACTGCCTGTGATGGGATGTGTCACCATCCGTGACGTCAAGCCGTTTCTTTGCCCCCCCCCCCCCCCTCATTCACCCTCCCACTCTTTAATCTTATCTGTGGTCTACCATCCTGTGACATCACAGGATTCCCCGATTACAAGCGGCGTTTCTTTGCCCCCCCCCCCCCCCCCTCTTTCACCCTGCCACTCTTTAATCTTATCTGTGGTCTACCATCCTGTGACATCACAGGATTCCCCGATTACAAGCGGCGTTTCTTTGCCCCCCCCCCCCCCCTCCCTCCCATTTCACCCCGCCACTCTTTAATCTTATCTGTGGTCTACCATCCTGTGACATCACAGGATTCCCCGATTACAAGCGGCGTTTCTTTGCCCCCCCCCCCCCCCCCTCCCATTTCACCCCGCCACTCTTTAATCTTATCTGTGGTCTACCATCCTGTGACATCACAGGATTCCCCGATTACAAGCGGCGTTTCTTTGCCCCCCCCCCCCCTCCCATTTCACCCTGCCACTCTTTATCTTATCTCCCCCCGATTACAAGCGGGTGTTTCTTTGCCCCCCCCCCCCCCCCCCTCCCATTTCACCCCGCCACTCTTTAATCTTATCTGTGGTCTACCATCCTGTGACATCACAGGATTCCCCGATTACAAGCGGCGTTTCTTTGTTGACCCCCCCCCCCCCCCCCATTTCACCCCGCCACTCTTTAATCTTATCTGTGATCGACCATCCTGTGACATCACAGGATTCCCCGATTACAAGCGGCGTTTCTTTGCCCCCCCCCCCCCCTCCCATTTCACCCCGCCACTCTTTAATCTTATCTGTGATCGACCATCCTGTGACATCACAGGATTCCCCGATTACAAGCGGCGTTTCTTTGTTCCCCCCCCCCCCCTCCCATTTCACCCCGCCACTCTTTAATCTTATCTGTGATCGACCATCCTGTGACATCACAGGATTCCCTGATTACAAGCGGCCTTTGTCCCCCCCCCCCCCCCCTCTCCCATTTCACCCCGCCACTCTTTAATCTTATCTGTGATCGACCATCCTGTGACATCACAGGATTCCCTGATTACAAGCGGCGTTTCTTTGTCCCCCCCCCCCCCCCATGTTTTATGTTTCAGATACTGTTTGTGGTGTACATGATATTGGTGATGTTATTATTGGTCAATATGCTGATCGCTATGGTGTGTTGTTATGTTTTATGTTATGTTTTATATTGTTTCAGATACTGTTTGTGGTGTACATGATATTGGTGATGTTATTATTGGTCAATATTCTGATCGCTATGATCTGTTGTTATGTTTTATGTTATGTTTTATATTGTTTCAGATACTGTTTGTGGTGTACATGATATTGGTGATGTTATTATTGGTCAATATTCTGATCGCTATGATCTGTTGTTATGTTTTATGTTATGTTTTATATTGTTTCAGATACTGTTTGTGGTGTACATGATATTGGTGACGTCTTTATTGGTCAATATGCTGATCGCTATGATGTGTTGTTATGTTTTATATTATGTTTCAGATACTGTTTGTGGTGTACATGATATTGGTGACGTTGTTATTGGTCAACATGCTGATCGCTATGATGGGCAATACGTATGAACTGGTTACCAACACACAGAAAGAGTGGTTTAGACAGGTATGCACGTGTGTGTGTGTGTGTGTGCACGCACGTGCATGCATATGCGTGTGTCTTAGAGATAGAGAGAAAGCTCTCTGGCTGGCTGACAGTATGTGTTCATTGTTATTGTTGTTGTTATATACACCTCTCCAACTGTCTGACAGTATGTATTCATAGTTATTGTTATTTCTGTCTGAAGTATATGTTCATAGGTATTGTTGTTATAATTTATACATTTCTGTCTGACAGTATGTGTTCACATTTATTGTTGTTATATACACCTCTCTAACTGTCTGACTGTATGTGTTCACATTTATTGTTGTTATATACACCTCTTTAACTGTCTGTGTTCATTGCTAGGTTGTTATATCATTATAGAGGGCCAAGATAGTGCTGATGATAGAACTGACAATAGTGTGTGTTACCATCATTGTTATGTGTGAGCCAAGATAGTGCTGATGATAGAGAGTTGACAATAGTGTGTGTTACCATCATTGTTATGTGCGGGCCAAGATAGTGCTGATGATAGAGAGTTGACAATAGTGTGTGTTACCATCATTGTTATGTGTGTCATATAGTGAGCCAAGATAGTGCTGATGATAGAGAGTGACAATAGTGTGTGTTACCATCATTGTTATGTGTGTCATATAGTGAGCCAAGATAGTGCTGATGATAGAGCTGACAATAGTGTGTGTTACCATCATTGTTATGTGTGGGCCAAGATAGTGCTGATGATAGAGCTGACAATAGTGTGTGTTACCATCATTGTTATGTGTGGGCCAAGATAGTGCTGATGATAGAGCTGACAATAGTGTGTGTTACCATCATTGTTATGTGTGGGCCAAGATAGTGCTGATGATAGAGTTGACAATAGTGTGTGTTACCATCATTGTTATGTGTGGGCCAAGATAGTGCTGATGATAGAGAGTTGACAATAGTGTGTGTTACCATCATTGTTATGTGTGTCATATAGTGAGCCAAGATAGTGCTGATGATAGAGCTGACAATAGTGTGTGTTACCATCATTGTTATGTGTGGGCCAAGATAGTGCTGATGATAGAGAGTGACAATAGTGTGTGTTACCATCATTGTTATGTGTGGGCCAAGATAGTGCTGATGATAGAGCTGACAATAGTGTGTGTTACCATCATTGTTATGTGCGGGCCAAGATAGTGCTGATGATAGAGCTGACAATAGTGTGTGTTACCATCATTGTTATGTGTGGGCCAAGATAGTGCTGATGATAGAGAGTTGACAATAGTGTGTGTTACCATCATTGTTATGTGTGGGCCAAGATAGTGCTGATGATAGAGCTGACAATAGTGTGTGTTACCATCATTGTTATGTGTGGGCCAAGATAGTGCTGATGATAGAGCTGACAATAGTGTGTGTTACCATCATTGTTATGTGTGGGCCAAGATAGTGCTGATGATAGAGAGTGACAATAGTGTGTGTTACCATCATTGTTATGTGTGGGCCAAGATAGTGCTGATGATAGAGCTGACAATAGTGTGTGTTACCATCATTGTTATGTGTCGGCCAAGATAGTGCTGATGATAGAGCTGACAATAGTGTGTGTTACCATCATTGTTATGTGTGGGCCAAGATAGTGCTGATGATAGAGCTGACAATAGTGTGTGTTACCATCATTGTTATGTGTCGGCCAAGATAGTGCTGATGATAGAGCTGACAATAGTGTGTGTTACCATCATTGTTATGTGTGGGCCAAGATAGTGCTGATGATAGAGCTGACAATAGTGTGTGTTACCATCATTGTTATGTGTCGGCCAAGATAGTGCTGATGATAGAGCTGACAATAGTGTGTGTTACCATCATTGTTATGTGTGGGCCAAGATAGTGCTGATGATAGAGCTGACAATAGTGTGTGTTACCATCATTGTTATGTGTCGGCCAAGATAGTGCTGATGATAGAGCTGACAATAGTGTGTGTTACCATCATTGTTATGTGTCGGCCAAGATAGTGCTGATGATAGAGCTGACAATAGTGTGTGTTACCATCATTGTTATGTGTGGGCCAAGATAGTGCTGATGATAGAGTTGACAATAGTGTGTGTTACCATCATTGTTATGTGTGGGCCAAGATAGTGCTGATGATAGAGAGTGACAATAGTGTGTGTTACCATCATTGTTATGTGTGTCATATAGTGAGCCAAGATAGTGCTGATGATAGAGAGTTGACAATAGTGTGTGTTACCATCATTGTTATGTGTGTCATATAGTGAGCCAAGATAGTGCTGATGATAGAGCTGACAATAGTGTGTGTTACCATCATTGTTATGTGTGGGCCAAGATAGTGCTGATGATAGAGTTGACAATAGTGTGTGTTACCATCATTGTTATGTGTGTCATATAGTGAGCCAAGATAGTGCTGATGATAGAGCTGACAATAGTGTGTGTTACCATCATTGTTATGTGTGGGCCAAGATAGTGCTGATGATAGAGCTGACAATAGTGTGTGTTACCATCATTGTTATGTGTGGGCCAAGATAGTGCTGATGATAGAGCTGATAATAGTGTGTGTTACCATCATTGTTATGTGTGGGCCAAGATAGTGCTGATGATAGAGAGTTGACAATAGTGTGTGTTACCATCATTGTTATGTGTGGGCCAAGATAGTGCTGATGATAGAGCTGACAATAGTGTGTGTTACCATCATTGTTATGTGTGGGCCAAGATAGTGCTGATGATAGAGCTGACAATAGTGTGTGTTACCATCATAGTTATGTGTCGGCCAAGATAGTGCTGATGATAGAGCTGATAATAGTGTGTGTTACCATCATTGTTATGTGTGGGCCAAGATAGTGCTGATGATAGAGCTGATAATAGTGTGTGTTACCATCTGTCATGTTGAGTCATATATTTCTTTTTGAAAAGTAAAAAGAAAAAGTTGAAATAAAAAGAAAAGAAAAGATTGAGAGAGAAAGTAATGGTCTGATTACAGTTGACATACATGTTTATTTCGTGCAAGACATAGCACGTGCAAAGCGCCGTATGTTTGTAACATAATATGAATATTGAGTGAATGGGAATCAGGCTGTTGCAGTAGTTAACTTTGTAGAAATTATTTCTCTCTCTGAAAGGCAATAGGGACAGCGGGTCCTGCTTTAGCTTAGGCTAATAATGCGAATGTTAACCCTTGGGGGGTTATTTTGGAAAACAAATTATTGATTGTCTAACAGACAAAAGTCTGATAGTACTCAGGCTTGTATTGTTCTCTTAAGAGAGGAGACACACGGCGCTTTTCGTGGGCCAAGGGCTGCAGGTTTGTTGAAACTCAGAGAAGGAGAAGAAAAGCTGCAAAGAAGAATGAAAAGAAGGAGAATAGTGAGACGATAGAAGAAGATGAAAAGGTGGCCTGAAAGACAGAAAGAAAGAAGAAATATTCGGAAACAAATGAAGGAAACCAAGAAACCAACAGAGAGGACGAAGAAACGGTGACGACGCTGGGAACCGAAACTTCAGTGAACTGGAAATGATAAAAGGGATGTCTCAACGACGAGTATGACTAGATAGTGTTAGATAAGATATTGATGGTATTGTGGATATTGATTTGTATGTTTAAATAACTTGTTTTATTGTTCAAATATTAAGTTATAATAAAAGAGACTGGGGTACGATACGTAATCTTGGATTGAATTGAATGAGGGCTAGAGTTACATGTATGCGTTGTGTGCGAAGTCTGCAGGTTCATGTTTGTGTGTGTGTGCGTAAATTTGACCATGTGACACCATCATTGTTATGTGTGGGCCAAGATAGTGCTGATGATAGAACTGACAATAATGTGTGTTACCATCATTGTTATGTGTGGGCCAAGATAGTGCTGATGATAGAACTGACAATAGTGTGTGTTACCATCATTGTTATGTGTGTCATGCAGTGGGCCAAGATAGTGCTGATGATAGAGATGACTGTGACTCCAGACCAGCGGTTGAAGCAACAGCTGAAATACACACAGCCCATGACAGTAGGCAAAGGAAGGGCCTTTGTTGTGAGGTGGATACAGAGTGTGAGTACATGGAGAGAGAGAGAGAGAGAGAGAGAGAGACAGAGACAGAGAGAGAGAGAGAGAGAGAGAGAGAGAGACAGAGAGAGAGAGAGACAGAGAGACAGAGAGAGAGAGAGAGAGAGAGAGAGAGACAGTGAGACAGAGAGAGAGAGAAACAGAGAGAGATAGAGAGAGACAGAGAGAGAGAGAGAGAGAGAGAGACAGAGAGAGAGACAGAGAGAGATAGAGAGAGTCAGAGAGAGAGACAGAGAGAGAGAGAGAGAGAGACAGACAGAGACAGAGAGAGAGAGAGAGAGAGACAGAGTCAGACAGAGAGAGAGAGAGAGAGAGAGACAGAGACACAGAGAGAGAGAGAGAGAGACAGAGAGTGAGAGAGAGAGAGAGTCAGACAGAGACAGAGAAATACACACAGCCCATGACAGGAGGCAAGGGAAGGGCCTTTGTTGTGAGGTGGAGACAGACTGTGAGTACATAGATAGAGAGAGAGAGAGAGAGAGAGAGAGAGAGAGAGAGAGAGAGAGAGAGAGACAGACAGACAGACAGACAGACAGACAACAGACAGACAGACAGAGAGAGAGAGAGAGATGAGAGTCAGAGAGAGAGAGAGAAATGAAATGAAAATTAAATGAAAATTTTATTCAATAAGGCCATTGCCCCATCTGAAGGAGCATAATATACAACAGATTCAATATGCCACAAGAAAGAAGTATCAATGTTAATAACTATAAGCACAATATCATCAATTCAAAAGCAAACTATAAATACTCAACAATATTTTCATAAACCCACAAGGAAAACCCATCAAGTTTCGATATTCAACAACTGTCGTCTATTAAAGGCTAAATATAAATACAGACAAAAGTTGAGAGAGAGAGAGAGAGAGAGAGAGAGAGAGAGAGAGAGAGAGAGAGAGAGAGAGAGAGAGAGAGAGAGAGAGAGGGAGAGACAGAGAGAGAGAGGGAGAGAAAAAGAGAGAAATATACACAGCCCATGACAAAACAAAAGGAGATAGAGAGACAGAGGGAATGAAGAACAATGATTGTCTGTGAGTTGCAGAAGGAGGAACAAGAGGAGATAGAGAGACAGAGGGCCCAGAAGAAGATACAACAGAAGGCTCTGGCTCAAAGCAAGAACACAGCACGTAAGACAATGTCTCCACTAGTTTACACATCAATTGATAAACTAACTAATTGCAATTTAGAACACAGCATGTAAGACAATGTCTCCGCTAGTTGACACATCAATTGATAAACTAACTAATTGCAATTTAGAACACAGCACGTAAGACAATGTCTCATAGTTTATACATTAATTATACATTTTGTGCGTGTGTGTAAGGGGAGGGGGGGGGGGGTATAATACCAAGAGTACATTAGACTTGGTGAAAACATGTCCAGTGAATGAACTGTCGCCGAGCGGCAGCTACATTACTCTGATAAAGCCATGTGGTGCCTGTCACTGACACCTGCCGTGACGTATCATTCACAACTGATGCCACAAGCCGTTGAGAACACCCATTACAATAATATAATTTGTGAACAGAAGACATTGCAGCACAAATTATAGCCTGTGGGGTTTAAGTGTCGCCGAGCGGCAGACGTGTCTCCGTTTTGCAAACCATGCATGGAATCACTTAACATTTTGTGTGTGGGTGTTACTGTAATACCACATGTAGAACAAGTCATGTTGGAGCATTGAATTATGCTACGGGGTGTTACTGTAATATCACATGTAGAACAAGTCATGTTGGAGCATTGAATTATACTACGGGGTGTTACTGTAATACCACATGTACAAGTCATGTTGGAGCATTGAATTATACTACGGGGTGTTACTGTAATACAACATGTAGAACAAGTCATGTTGGAGCATTGAATTATACTACGAGGTAATACTGTAATACCACATGTAGAACAAGTCATGTTGGAGCATTGAATTATACTACGGGGTGTTACTGTAATACCACATGTAGAACAAGTCATGTTGGAGCATTGAATTATACTACGGGGTGTTACTGTAATACCACATGTACAAGTCATGTTGGAGCATTGAATTATGCTACGGGGTGTTACTGTAATACCACATGTAGAACAAGTCATGTTGGAGCATTGAATTATACTACGGGGTGTTACTGTAATACCACATGTACAAGTCATGTTGGAGCATTGAATTATGCTCTGGGTGTTACTGTAATTTCAATTAGTGTTCTTTTCATTTTCGCCCGAACAAACAACGAATCGATCGTTCGCCGAACAGTGCGTTTGTTCCAATCTAACCAGAAACGAACTGTGCGGAAGTGTACCTTTGGCCCCTAAGCTCATAGCGAGGCTCCAAAGCCTACTTCGGTAAACATGTAGGCTAAGCCTAGGCCTAAGCCCCCCATCCCCTTATATTTCTGCATCTCGTCTATGGCTTGTACCCACGTGTCGTCATATCCGGCCACAAGGAGCGCTCCATAGTATGGGAGACCGCCATCTTAGTCAGTAACTTTGTTTGAAAAATGCCCGATCGATGCTGTTTACACGTTTAAATTCTGATCGCTTCTCGGCATTTTGGCTAAGACAGTGATTCAAGAACATAAATTTTTGTTTATGCCTTGGTTGGTTTGTTCAGCCCGTCGTACATGGCGAAAGCCGATACACGACGTTAAACTGAACTTCCATCCTGTTTACACACAAATCTGACTAAGATGGCGACACTTTCGTTGGAAGGGTCGAGATGCGCACGCAGGTGGGCGGGAGCCATAGAAAGAAACTAACCGAGAACTAACATTTTTTGTTGTTTTTTTCAAAAGGGGAAGCAATAGCATTGAATTATCTTCATATAATAAATGATGTGATGATGACAGATCGATGAACAGGCCTTTGGTCTGTTCAGTGTTCCGTGTTCGTGCTGATCGAGTAATCCAACTCTCTTGTTCACAAAACTGAAAGAAGCAGACTTTGAGGTTCGTAAACATGACGAGGGTGACAAAACTACATCTTTGCATTATGCTCTAGGCTAACATCTGATGGCAAGAAAGAAAAAGAAATCGGAAGGAAAAACAATGGCGTGCTTTGGATAGATCACTGATCTAAAAATAAAGATCAGCGACAATTTTTGTTTGTGGCTCAAGCCACAAACCTATAACTCACTTTGTCGGTCTGTCGGTCCAAAATTGTCGCACTTCAAATCGAGGCTACACTTCAAAATTAATTGAGGCCGCTCTTTAAAATGATGTATTTTAAAAGCGTACAAAATAATAAACATACGTAATACAGACACTACAACAGACACGACGAGTAATGCGGTGCTTCTTTCAATGAGTATAAGTAGGATACATAGTTTTAAATGTTTTCCAAAAGATATAAAAAGTTACGAAATGGTGCAGAGATAACATTCTGGTTTACAGATTAAAATTATTGAAAAGGCAGGGGAGGTGACTCATGATTGGAGTGGTAAAAATAGACCGCGTGCCACAAATTATTGCGATTTCGCGCTTGTTTTTCCTTCAAGTATGAAATTTCTCGTGTTCGGCCGAACAAGAAACTTGTTCGCAGAACACGACTTGTGAACGAGATTCGGGCCGAACGGCTGTTCGGCGAGCAAACCAACGGCTGTTCGGCGAGCATGTTCGGGGGCTATTAAGGGAAAACCCGGTTTGGCCGAACATTTCTGTTCGTCGAACACCGATTCGGGCTGTTCGTTCGGGCAGCTAAGGGTGGCTACCACATGTAGAACAAGTCATGTTGGAGCATTGAATTATGCTACTATATACGGGGTGTCGCAAGTGTGTGGCGAAGCAGGTGACGGACACACCTGCCGATCGACGATGCCCTTGTTGTTCATTGTATCTGTCTCCCCCCTAATTCATCTGTATCTATGTCTCTCCCCTTAATTCATCTGTCTCTGTCTCGATCTCCCCCTAATCTACCTCTATCTCTGTTTCTCTCCTAATCTATCTCTATCTCTGTTTCTCTCCTAATCTATCTCTATCTCTGTTTCTCTCCTAATCTACCTATATCTCTGTCTCTCCCCTAATCTACCTATATCTCTGTCTCTCCCCCTAATCTACCTATATCTCTGTCTCTCCACAAATCTATCCATATTTCTGTCTCTCCCCTAATCCCTCTATCTCTGTCTCTCCCCCTAATCTACCTATATCTCTGTCTCTCCCCCTAATCTACTCTGTCTCTCCCCCTAATCTACCTATATATCTGTCTCTCCCCCTATCTCTGTCTCTCCTCCTAATCTACCTCTCTGTCTCTCCCTCTAATCTACCTATATATCTGTCTCTCCCTCTAATCTACCTATATCTCTGTCTCTCCCCTAATCTACCTATCTACCTCTAATCTACCTATATCTGTCTCTCCCACCTATATCTCTGTCTCTTCCCTAATCTACCTATATCTCTGTCTCTCCCCCTAATCTACCTATATCTCTGTCTCTCCCCCTAATCTACCTATATCTCTGTCTCTCCCCTAATCTACCTATATCTCTGTCTCTCCCCCTAATCTACCTATATCTCTGTCTCTCCCCTAATCTACCTATATCTCTGTCTCTCCCCTAATCTACCTATATCTCTGTCTCTCCCCCTAATCTACCTATATCTCTGTCTCTCCCCTAATCTACCTATATCTCTGTCTCTCCCCTAATCTACCTATATCTCTGTCTCTCCCCCTAATCTACCTATATCTCTGTCTCTCCCCTAATCTACCTATATCTCTGTCTCTCCCCTAATCTACCTATATCTCTGTCTCTCCCCCTAATCTACCTATATCTCTGTCTCTCCCCTAATCTACCTATATCTCTGTCTCTCCCCTAATCTACCTATATCTCTGTCTCTCCCCTAATCTACCTATATCTCTGTCTCTCCCCTAATCTACCTATATCTCTGTCTCTCCCCTAATCTACCTATATCTCTGTCTCTCCCCTAATCTACCTATATCTCTGTCTCTCCCCTAATCTACCTATATCTCTGTCTCTCCCCCTAATCTACCTATATCTCTGTCTCTCCCCTAATCTACCTATATCTCTGTCTCCCCCTAATCTACCTATATCTCTGTCTCTCCCCCTAATCTACCTATATCTCTGTCTCTCCCCTAATCTACCTATATCTCTGTCTCTCCCCCTAATCTACCTATCTCTGTCTCTCCCCTAATCTATCTATCTGTCTCTCCCCTAATCTACCTATATCTCTGTCTCTCCCCTAATCTACCTATATCTCTGTCTCTCCCCTAATCTACCTATATCTCTGTCTCTCCCCCTAATCTACCTATATCTCTGTCTCTCCCCTAATCTACCTATATCTCTGTCTCTCCCCTAATCTACCTATATCTCTGTCTCTCCCCCTAATCTACCTATATCTCTGTCTCTCCCCTAATCTACCTATATCTCTGTCTCTCCCCTAATCTACCTATATCTCTGTCTCTCCCCCTAATCTACCTATATCTCTGTCTCTCCCCTAATCTACCTATATCTCTGTCTCTCCCCTAATCTACCTATATCTCTGTCTCTCCCCTAATCTACCTATATCTCTGTCTCTCCCCTAATCTACCTATATCTCTGTCTCTCCCCCTAATCTACCTATATCTCTGTCTCTCCCCTAATCTACCTCTATCTCTGTCTCTCCCCTAATCTACCTATATCTCTGTCTCTCCCCTAATCTACCTATATCTCTGTCTCTCCCCTAATCTACATATATCTCTGTCTCTCCCCCTAATCTACCTATATCTCTGTCTCTCCCCTAATCTACCTATATCTCTGTCTCTCCCCCTAATCTACCTATATCTCTGTCTCTCCCCTAATCTACCTATATCTCTGTCTCTCCCCCTAATCTACCTATATCTCTGTCTCTCCCCTAATCTACCTATATCTCTGTCTCTCCCCTAATCTACCTATATCTCTGTCTCTCCCCTAATCTACCTATATCTCTGTCTCTCCCCTAATCTACCTATATCTCTGTCTCTCCCCTAATCTACCTATATCTCTGTCTCTCCCCTAATCTACCTATATCTCTGTCTCTCCCCCTAATCTACCTATATCTCTGTCTCTCCCCTAATCTACCTATATCTCTGTCTCTCCCCTAATCTACCTATATCTCTGTCTCTCCCCTAATCTACCTATATCTCTGTCTCTCCCCCTAATCTACCTATATCTCTGTCTCTCCCCTAATCTACCTATATCTCTGTCTCTCCCCCTAATCTACCTATATCTCTGTCTCTCCCCTAATCTACCTATATCTCTGTCTCTCCCCCCTATCTACCTATATCTCTGTCTCTCCCCTAATCTACCTATATCTACCTATATCTCTGTCTCTCCCCTAATCTACCTATATCTCTGTCTCTCCCCTAATCTACCTATATCTCTGTCTCTCCCCCTAATCTACCTATATCTCTGTCTCTCCCCTAATCTACCTATATCTCTGTCTCTCCCCTAATCTACCTATATCTCTGTCTCTCCCCTAATCTACCTATATCTCTGTCTCTCCCCTAATCTACCTATATCTCTGTCTCTCCCCCTAATCTACCTATATCTCTGTCTCTCCCCTAATCTACCTATATCTCTGTCTCTCCCCTAATCTACCTATATCTCTGTCTCTCCCCCTAATCTACCTATATCTCTGTCTCTCCCCTAATCTACCTATATCTCTGTCTCTCCCCTAATCTACCTATATCTCTGTCTCTCCCCCTAATCTACCTATATCTCTGTCTCTCCCCTAATCTACCTATATCTCTGTCTCTCCCCTAATCTACCTATATCTCTGTCTCTCCCCCTAATCTACCTATATCTCTGTCTCTCCCCTAATCTACCTATATCTCTGTCTCTCCCCTAATCTACCTATATCTCTGTCTCTCCCCCTAATCTACCTATATCTCTGTCTCTCCCCTAATCTACCTATATCTCTGTCTCTCCCCTAATCTACCTATATCTCTGTCTCTCCCCCTAATCTACATATATCTCTGTCTCTCCCCTAATCTACCTCTATCTCTGTCTCTCCCCCTAATCTACCTATATCTCTGTCTCTCCCCTAATCTACCTATATCTCTGTCTCTCCCCTAATCTACCTATATCTCTGTCTCTCCCCCTAATCTACCTATATCTCTGTCTCTCCCCTAATCTACCTCTATCTCTGTCTCTCCCCTAATCTACCTATATCTCTGTCTCTCCCCCTAATCTACCTATATCTCTGTCTCTCCCCTAATCTACCTATATCTCTGTCTCTCTCCCTAATCTACATATATCTCTGTCTCTCCCCTAATCTACCTCTATCTCTGTCTCTCCCCTCCCCTAATCTACCTATATCTCTGTCTCTCCCCTAATCTACCTATATCTCTGTCTCTCCCCTAATCTACCTATATCTCTCTCTCCCCCTAATCTACCTATATCTCTGTCTCTCCCCCTAATCTACCTATATCTCTGTCTCTCCCCTAATCTACCTATATCTCTGTCTCTCCCCTCTGTCCCTAATCTACCTATATCTCTGTCTCTCCCCTAATCTACCTATATCTCTGTCTCTCCCCTAATCTACCTATATCTCTGTCTCTCCCCCTAATCTACCTATATCTCTGTCTCTCCCCTAATCTACCTATATCTCTGTCTCTCCCCTAATCTACCTATATCTCTGTCTCTCCCCCTAATCTACCTATATCTCTGTCTCTCCCCTAATCTACCTATATCTCTGTCTCTTCCCCTAATCTACCTATATATCTCTGTCTCTCCCCTAATCTACATATATCTCTGTCTCTCCCCTAATCTACCTATATCTCTGTCTCTCCCCTAATCTACCTATATCTCTGTCTCTCCCCTCTAATATCTCTGTCTCTCCCCTAATCCTATATCTCTGTCTCTCCCCCTATTCTACCTATATCTCTGTCTCTCCCCTAATCTACCTATATCTCTGTCTCTCCCCCTATTCTACCTATATCTCAGGCATTATGAACTCCACTCGTAAGGTAAAGGTGGCAGCCAATGTCTTCATTGTTCTGTGTCTCTGTCTCTACCCTGATGTATCTCTATCTCTGTCTCTCCCCTAATGTATCTCTATCTCTGTCTCTCCCCTAATGTATCTATCTCTGCCTCTCCCCTATTCTACCTATATCTCTGTCTCTCCCCTATTCTACCTATATCTCTGTCTCTCCCCTAATCTACCTATATCTCTGTCTCTCCCCTAATCTACCTATATCTCTGTCTCTCCCCCTAATCTACCTATATCTCTGTCTCTCCCCTAATCTACCTATATCTCTGTCTCTCCCCTAATCTACCTATATCTCTGTCTCTCCCCTAATCTACCTATATCTCTGTCTCTCCCCTAATCTACCTATATCTCTGTCTCTCCCCTAATCTACCTATATCTCTGTCTCTCCCCTAATCTACCTATATCTCTGTCTCTCCCCTAATCTACCTATATCTCTGTCTCTCCCCTAATCTACCTATATCTCTGTCTCTCCCCCTAATCTACCTATATCTCTGTCTCTCCCCTAATCTACCTATATCTCTGTCTCTCCCCTAATCTACCTATATCTCTGTCTCTCCCCTAATCTACCTATATCTCTGTCTCTCCCCTAATCTACCTATATCTCTGTCTCTCCCCCTAATCTACCTATATCTCTGTCTCTCCCCTAATCTACCTATATCTCTGTCTCTCCCCTAATCTACATATATCTCTGTCTCTCCCCTAATCTACCTATATCTCTGTCTCTCCCCTAATCTACCTATATCTCTGTCTCTCCCCATAATCTACCTATATCTCTGTCTCCCCCCTAATCTACCTATATCTCTGTCTCTCCCCTAATCTACCTATATCTCTGTCTCTCCCCTAATCTACCTATATCTCTGTCTCTCCCCTAATCTACCTATATCTCTGTCTCTCCCCTAATCTACCTATATCTCTGTCTCTCCCCTAATCTATCTTATCTCTGTCTCTCCCCTAATCTACCTATATCTCTGTCTCTCCCCTAATCTACCTATATCTCTGTCTCTCCCCTAATCTACCTATATCTCTGTCTCTCCCCCTAATCTACCTATATCTCTGTCTCTCCCCTATCTCTGTCTCTCCCCTAATCTACCTATATCTCTGTCTCTCCCCTAATCTATCTTATCTCTGTCTCTCCCCTAATCTATCTTATCTCTGTCTCTCTCAGGCATTCTGAATTCCACCCGTAAGCTGAAGGTAGCGGCCAATGTCTTCAGCAGATCAGCTGGAGCTCAGTCAAGGTGGGTGATGTTACATAATAATATATAATATTAGATAATGTCTTCAGCAGATCAGCTGGAGCTCAGTCAAGGTGGGTGATGTTACATAATGATATATAATATTAGATAATGTCTTCAGCAGATCAGCTGGAGCTCAGTCAAGGTGGGTGATGTTACATAATGATATATAATATTAGATAATGTCTTCAGCAGATCAGCTGGAGCTCAGTCAAGGTGGGTGATGTTACATAATGATGTATAATATTAGATAATGCCTTCAGCAGATCGGAGCTCAGTCAAGGTGGGTGATGTTGCATAATGATATATAATATTAGATAATGTCTTCAGCAGATCAGCTGGAGATCAGTCAAGGTGGGTGATGTTACATAATGATATATAATATTAGATAATGTCTTCAGCAGATCAGCTGGAGATCAGTCAAGGTGGGTGATGTTACATAATGATATATAATATTAGATAATGCCTTCAGCAGATCAGCTGGAGATCAGTCAAGGTGAGTTATTCTCTACGTACTGTGTGACATAATAATGACATATCATGAGCATGATGTTACATAATGATATATAATATTAGATAATGCCTTCAGCAGATCAGCTGGAGATCAGTCAAGGTGGGCCTCAAAACTAGAAATACATCGTCAGATATATCAGTTTATCTGCTACATCTTCACTCTTCTTCTGGCCAAGGCAAAAACAAACTATTTATCTTCTAAAAGTCTTGAAGCCAGCACAACAAAGGTCCTGTTTTCCACCATGTCTGATCTCCTAGGCACTAAGAAATCAAGTCCTCTGCCATCAAATATCAGTCCTGACAAACTGCCAGAAGCCTTTTCCTCCTTCTTCTCCACCAAGATTATCGATCTACGATCAAAAATCGACTCTATGCCTTTTCAACCAACTATTCCAGACCCATCATTCACTGGTGTCCCCCTTCTCTCTTTCAAGTCGGTGTCTGAGACCGAAGTTCTTTCTACTCTGAAAGAAATGCATTTTAAATCCTGTGATCTTGACCCCATCCCAGCCTCTCTTTTCTCACAAATCTATCAACACATTCTGCCATCAAGCACCACCATCATCAATTCTTCTTTAGTTTCAGGTGTGTTCCCTTCTGCTTTCAAAACCGCTCTTGTAAGGCCCCTTCTCAAGAAGAACAATCTGGATCCCAATAATCTGAAAAACTACAGACCTGTATCTAACCTCCCTTTTCTCTCCAAACTCCTTGAGAAGACTGTTCTGAAACAACTTAACGATCATCTATCCTCAAACAATCTTCATCATCCTTATCAGTCTGCCTATAGAGCCAACCACAGTACTGAAACAGCCCTTGTTCAAATCGTCAATGACCTCCTACATGCTTCTGATGCTGGTAAAATCTCTCTTTTGACACTTCTTGATCTCTCTGCTGCCTTTGACACCATAGACCACTCCATTCTTCTGTCTCGTCTTGAACATACTTTTGGAATTAAGGACCCCGCTCTTTCTTGGTCCTCCTCTTACCTCTCTGATCGTTTTCAATCAGTTCTGGTCAATGGTCGTCAGTCTGAACAGGTAATGCTTTCTTGTGGAGTTCCCCATGAGTCTGTGCTTGGTCCTGTCTTGTTTACTTTGTATACGTCACCTCTTGCCAATGTCATCGACCAACACAACATGAAACATCACTTCTATGCAGATGACTCACAACTCCAAAACAGTACAACCCCTGAAGATCTAGATTCCATTCTTACAGAAAGTAACAACTGCTATATTGATATTCAAAATTGGATGGTTCAAAATAAACTTCAAATAAATGGTGAAAAAAACGAAGCAATGCTTGTAGGGACAAAAAACAAACTAGCCTCTGTTTCCATAGAGTGAATCCAACTGGGTGACACTATCATTCTCCTCTCAGACTCTGTCAAAAGCTTAGGTGTCACTTTGGACAATACTCTTTCCATGCAGTTTCAACTGGGTGACAATATCATTCTCCTCTCAGACTCTGTCAAAAGCTTAGGTGTCACTTTGGACAATACTCTTTCCATGCAGAGTTTCAACTGGGTGACAATATCATTCTCCTCTCAGACTCTGTCAAAAGCTTAGGTGTCACTTTGGACAATACTCTTTCCATGCAGAGTTTCAACTGGGTGACAATATCATTCCCCTCTCAGACTCTGTCAAAAACTTAGGTGTCACTTTGGACAATACTCTTTCCATGCAGAGTTTCCTGACTCAGACCTGTCAGTCCTGCTACTATCAAATTCGTCGCATTGGCTATATTCGTAAATATCTCTCGGATGAAGCCACAGCAAAACTTGTCACTTCCCTCATCCTGTCTCGTCTTGACTACTGTAATGCTCTCCTTTCTGGCCTATCAGTCTCTTCTCTATCTTGTCTCCAGCGTATTCAAAGCACAACTGCTCGTCTTGTCCTTAGGAAGAAAAAGTTCAACCATGTTAACCCTCTTCTCCGTTCTTTGCACTGGCTTCCTGTCGCAGACAGAATTGAGTATAAATTAAACACCCTTTGCTACAAAATGTACCTTGACCTTTATTCAAGATAAAAACATCTATAGACAATTAAACAAATATCTAAAGTAAATTGAAACATCTTTTTTCTTCCCCTCCCCCCTTCTTCCAAATATCTAAAAATAAAACGTAATGTCCCATATGGCTTCGGCCGAGAGGACGTAAAGAATAATTAAAGGATACAAAATGTATCCATAAAGCTGCTCTATCTTACCTCTGCGATGTTTCCATCTACACACCAGCTCGCACATTACATTCTGTTTCTGACCCTCTTTCTCTCTAGATCCCTAAGTATAAGCTTTCAACTGTTGGTCGGCGCTCTTTTGCTGTCTCGATCTCAGGACCGACATCTTGGAACAAACTTCCTCTTTCCCTCCGTCAGTGACCGACCCTCTCTGCTTTCAAATCTAACCTCAAAACCCACCTGTTCCCCCGTCATTGAGGCTCCACTCTCTTTCTCTTCTCTGTCTTGCCTTTAGGTATTTTTCTGCTGTATACCATTTATGTCATACGTGTGTGTTCGCTTTGTATTGCATTTTTGTTTGAATGCGTTATGAATGCTAACGTGTGTGTGCGCTTTGATTTGATTTATATCAAGATTCAGCGCCGTATAAATACTGTATGTTGTTGTTGTTCTCTACGTACTGTGTGACATGATAATGACATAACATGAGCATGATGTTACATAATGATATATAATATTAGATAATGCCTTCAGCAGATCAGCTGGAGCTCAGTCAAGGTGGGTGATGTTACATAATGATATATAATATTAGATAATGCCTTCAGCAGATCAGCTGGAGATCAGTCAAGGTGGGTGATGTTACATAATGATATATAATATTAGATACTGTCTTCAGCAGATCAGCTGGAGATCAGTCAAGGTGGGTGATGTTACATAATGATATATAATATTAGATAATGTCTTCAGCTGATCAGCTGGAGATCAGTCAAGGTGGGTGATGTTACATAGTGATATATAATATTAGATACTGTCTTCAGCAGATCAGCTGGAGATCAGTCAAGGTGGGTGATGTTACATAATGATATATAATATTAGATAATGCCTTCAGCTGATCAGCTGGAGATCAGTCAAGGTGGGTGATGTTACATAATGATATATAATATTAGATACTGTCTTCAGCAGATCAGCTGGAGATCAGTCAAGGTGGGTGATGTTACATAATGATATATAATATTAGATACTGTCTTCAGCAGATCAGCTGGAGATCAGTCAAGGTGGGTGATGTTACATAATGATATATAATATTAGATAATGCCTTCAGCAGATCAGCTGGAGATCAGTCAAGGTGGGTGATGTTACATAATGATATATAATATTAGATAATGCCTTCAGCAGATCAGCTGGAGCTCAGTCAAGGTGGGTGATGTTACATAATGATATATAATATTAGATAATGCCTTCAGCAGATCGGAGCTCAGTCAAGGTGGGTGATGTTACATAATGATATATAATATTAGATAATGCCTTCAGCAGATCAGTCAAGGTGAGTTATTCTCTACGTACTGTGTGACATAATAATGACATATCATGAGCATGATGTTACATAATGATATATAATATTAGATAATGCGGGCCAGATCAGCTGGAGATCAATCAAGGTGGGTGATTCTCTATGTATTGTGTGACATATTAATATATACCGATCTACAAGTAGTGCTAAAGAGGATGGCAAGCGTGTGATATAAAACAATGTCTTGACATATCATTTGCGTATATTAACCCATAGGCTTAGTGTAAACGCGTGTAAGAATACACCGTTGCTATTAGAAACTTGACGTCACAGTTATTTATCTTGACATATCATTATCGCACATCAAGGTACACTAGCATGCAACTATCTGCAGTACTCAAACCATATTTTCTTTATTTGCATCAAGTGAAGTTTAGTCAAACAAAAAGCCCAAACATACTCCTAAGCCTATGCCTTTAACCCGATGCATACAAAAGGTTGGTTTTGATGAACATTTTCCATTGAAAAAAAAATTGTGAAGAGTAATTGTTAGTGAAACTGCAAATGATAAAAATAGCGGCTAACTACCAGACAGTCAAGGTATTGTCACTGCAACTAGAGGCTTCTTATTACCGGGACACACAAAAACGTCATCTTAGTGAACTTACGCAATCACTGAAATTACGTCATCATTGAAAGTTCGTCATTGGCTAAATGACAATAACTCCTAAGTGATTGAAGTGAAAGAAGAATATGTCATTGTAATGGATATTTTTGGTACAGCTGAGGCCAGTACGGTTCATGCCTCTATTAATAATCAGTTTCCTTTCATAATTTATCGCTTGTGGAAGATCAACATAGTTCACGACTTTCTAACTTGGAGAACTATATTATTTGTGGATGAGTGGGCTTTTCTTGCTACGGTGAAGTGGTTAGTATTATTTTAGATCTGCATGCATGGCGTCTCGCTTCATCGTTGGGTGTTTGATTAGGCCTATCAGATGATTTTATCTGAAAGAGGTAAAATATCGGTATATAATCGTTATTATGACTTTGCTGTGAGATATTGCTTTTATCCTATCTCTCGAGACCTTGATGTTTATCCTTATTCGGTCTTCAACTTCATAGGATAAACAGGTTTCTCGAGAAAGGATAAAAGCAATATCTCACAGCAAAGTCACAATACTGATAATATCCAGAGATATCATTTGCATATATTAACCCATAGGCTTAGTGTAAAAGCGCATGAGAAAAGGTCTAAGAATACACCATTGCTATTAGAAACTTGACGTCACAGTTATATATCTCACCGCTTGAGACAGCATTACCGTCTTGCAACGCGAGCTGTTCCTACCAAACCCAGAATTTGACAAACTGTGCAGTGCTACCCCTAGGATTCATTCAGCGCTGACGACAACATTTAATGCTAGTACACAACGAAGATTCATTGTTCGACTGAATCAACAGTAGCAGATGTCACATATCTACACAAACCATTCTGTGCGTGCCACTTCAAACGTCTAGCCGTGGATCTAGGCCTAGGCTACTCAACTCCATGACCGCGTCGATATTAGCAGACGATTCGAGCTATGCAATTTTGGCACAGGGAGAATCCATGTTGATAATATAGACGCAGTACTGTCTCAAAACAGCTCGAATTCATCTTCAGTCCGGAAATAAAAATGAGCCGACTGAACCTGTGCGAAGAGCTACTGCACCTTCGTTAAAAAGATGCGTGTTTTCGGGGCCTGTGATCGTTCTTGTCAAAGCTGACTCCCCTCTTTTTCACTGTGTGCTGAAACTGACTCGCTCTCTATTGTTGGTGTTTACAGGTTAAAATAACATCAATTGTCGTTAGCGTTTCAGTTCGTTGCTTCTGTTTGTGTTTATGTTTTGTTACGTTTTGTTACCACATCTTATGAAGTACATTTGTGTTAAAATTTTCTATTTTGTTGAACTATATTCTTTGCGCAAGAATGCTTGTTACAGTGTGTGTGCTGCGACCACTGTTGTGAAAAATGGATGCGTTTTCATTTCGCTGCAGATCTGAGCCTGTTTCTTTTTCTTGCTTTTCTGTTGATACATATCGGTATATATCCGTTATTAGGATTTTGGAGTGAGATATTGCTTTTATCCTATCTCGAGAGGCTTGCTGTTTATCACAAGAGGTCCCTCCGACCTCCGACCTCGTGTGATAAACAGCAAGCCTCTCGAGATAGGATAAAAGCAATATCTAACTCCAAAATCCTAATAACTGATAGTAATATTATATGATAAACATGTTACATAATGATGTATAATATAATATTAGAGTACTAACAGGTCTGCGCGTTTGTTGGGTATGTAACATATGTTACATAATGATGTATAATATAATATTAGAGTACTAACAGGTCTGCGCATTGGTTGGGTACGCGTGTACCCCCCTCCCCTTGAAATAATAGAGATTGTAGAGAAATCACCTCTTGCTTGCGTCATTGTTTGCATCATTTTGAGGGGTACGCAACTTCCCTTGGTACTCTATATGATAAACATAATGTTACATAATAATGTGTAATATAATAAGGTCAATGTTATATGATAAACATAATGTTACATAATGATGTATAATATAATGAGGTCAATGTTACATGATCTTACATAATTATGTATAATATAATGATGTATAACATACTGATGCATGATGTATGACATAATGATGTATGACATAATGGCATAATGATGTATAACATAATGATGTATAGCATAATGATGCATAACACAATGACATAAGATATTGATGTATAATATAATGAGGTCAATGTTACATGATGTGTAACATAATGACATATAACATAATGATGCTTAACATAATGGCATATAATATAATGACATAACATAATGATGTTTAACATAATGACATATAGCATAATGACATATAACATAATGATGTATAACATAATGAGGTATCACACAATGACATATAACACAATGACATATAACACAATGACATATAACACAATGACATATAACACAATGACATATAACACAATGACATATAACACAATGACATATAACATATAACATATTGATGTATATCATTGATGTATAATATAATGAGGTCAATGTGACATGATGTGCAACATAATGATGCATAACATAATGATGTATGACATAATAATATATAACATAATGATGTATAACATAACATAACATAATGATGTATAACATACTGATGTATAACATAACATAATGATGTATAACTTAATGATGTATGACATAATGACATATAACATTATGAGGTATAACATAATGATGTATAACATAATGACACATAACATATTGATGTATGACATAATGGGGTATAACATAATGATGTATAACATGACATATAACGTAATGAGGTATAACACAATGATGCATGACATAATGATGTATAACATAATGACATATAACATAATGAGGTATAAGATAATGACATATAACAGAATGAGGTATAACATAATGACATACAACATGACATATAACATAATGACTACGTATATAATATAATGACATATAACATAATGACTACGTATAGCATAATGACTACGTATAACATAATGACATATAACATAATGAGGTATGACATAATGACATATAACATAATGAGGTCATTGTGTTCACTAGAGTGCGAGGGCACAGACCATGTGGCTTCATTCTTTCTCTCCTAAGTAAGTGTGTGTATGTGTCTGTCTGTCTGTCTGTCTGTCTGTCTGTCTGTCTGTCTGTGTGCGTGAGTCTCTGTGTGTGTGTGTGTGTGTGTGTGTGTGTGTGTGTGTGTGTGCGTGTGCGTGTGTGCGTGCGTGTGTTAGTCATAAAGACAGTAATAATTGTCTTCCATGGTATGTTGTTTTCAGAGGTTCCAGCACAGAAAGGACTCGACACCTCAATCCATGAACACTGCTGTTGCTGTAAACTAGGAATCAATCCATGAACACTGTTGTTGCTGTAAACTAGGTATCAATCCATGAACACTGCTGTTGCTGTAAACTAGGTATCAATCCATGAACACTGCTGTTGCTGTAAACTAGGTATCAATCCATGAACACTGCTGTTGCTGTAAACTAGGAATCAATCCATGAACACTGCTGTTGCTGTAAACTAGGTATCAATCCATGAACACTGCTGTTGCTGTAAACTAGGTATCAATCCATGAACACTGCTGTTGCTGTAAACTAGGTATCAATCCATGAACACTGCTGTTGAACTGTAAGTATCAATCCAAACTAGGTATCAATCCATGAACACTGCTGTTGTTAAGTATCAATCCATGAACACTGCTGTTGCTGTAAACTAGGTATCAATCCATGAACACTACTGTTGCTGTAAACTAGGTATCAATCCATGAACACTGCTGTTGCTGTAAACTAGGTATCAATCCATGAACACTGCTGTTGCTGTAAACTAGGTATCAATCCATGAACACTGCTGTTGCTGTAAACTAGGTATCAATCCATGAACACTACTGTTGCTGTAAACTAGGTATCAATCCATGAACACTGCTGTTGCTGTAAACTAGGTATCAATCCATGAACACTGCTGTTGCTGTAAACTAGGTATCAATCCATGAACACTGCTGTTGCTGTAAACTAGGTATCAATCCATGAACACTGCTGTTGCTGTAAACTAGGTATCAATCCATGAACACTGCTGTTGCTGTAAACTAGGTATCAATCCATGAACACTGCTGTTGCTGTAAACTAGGTATCAATCCATGAACACTACTGTTGCTGTAAACTAGGTATCAATCCATGAACACTGCTGTTGCTGTAAACTAGGTATCAATCCATGAACACTGCTGTTGCTGTAAACTAGGTATCAATCCATGAACACTGCTGTTGCTGTAAACTAGGTATCAATCCATGAACACTACTGTTGCTGTAAACTAGGTATCAATCCATGAACACTGCTGTTGCTGTAAACTAGGTATCAATCCATGAACACTGCTGTTGCTGTAAACTAGGTATCAATCCATGAACACTACTGTTGCTGTAAACTAGGTATCAATCCATGAACACTGCTGTTGCTGTAAACTAGGTATCAATCCATGAACACTACTGTTGCTGTAAACTAGGTATCAATCCATGAACACTGCTGTTGCTGCAAACTAGGTATCCATCCATGAACACTGCTGTTGCTGCAAACTAGGTATCAATCCATGAACACTGCTGTTGCTGTAAACTAGGTATCAATCCATGAACACTGCTGTTGCTGTAAACTAGGTATCCATCCATGAACACTGCTGTTGCTGCAAACTAGGTATCAATCCATGAACACTACTGTTGCTGTAAACTAGGTATCAATCCATGAACACTGCTGTTGCTGTAAACTAGGTATCCATCCATGAACACTGCTGTTGCTGCAAACTAGGTATCAATCCATGAACACTGCTGTTGCTGTAAACTAAGTATCAATCCATAGCATCATCATCATCATAGTCATCCACCTCACTTCTATCAATCACAATAAAAACAAAAAATGTCTCAAATTCTGTGGTCTTGCATGCCCTGCTCTCATGGTGACCTCAGTTTTGATTTCTAATCTAGTTTATGCCTTGGTGCGTTCGGGTCAAAGTCTTGGGGATCAGTATGTTCTGGGGAGCTGTTGATGGACGGTCGTGATGGCGCCCTCAGAGGAGGACATCACTCACACTGGCTCCACGGCTAAGACATTATTGTCGTCAGTAGGGGGATTAGTAAGCTCCACTGAATTCCTCCGGAGTGACTCAGTAGCAGTGCAGTGTCTCCCCTGATGGTCTTGCATAGATTCGCTCCATTTGGACTGATGGTTTCGGATTCTGCGATTTGACAAACCAGGGTGTGGCTGCGATTCGGAATGAGCGGCGTGAGAGCAACTCCACTATACGGCCCAGAAGATGGGACAGCAAAGAAAACTCCACGAACACTGGCTGTGTGTTGATTCAGCAGAAAAGGTATTGGTCCTGTCTTGGTGCATGCATGTATCAATGTGTTGATTCAGCAGAAAAGGTATTGGTCCTGTCTTGGTGCATACATGTATCAATGTGTTGATTCAGCAGAAAAGGTATTGGTCCTGTCTTGGTGCATGCATGTATCAGTGTGTTGATTCAGCAGAAAAGGTATTGGTCCTCCTGTCTTGGTGCATGCATGTATCAGTGTGTTGATTCAGCAGAAAAGGTATTGGTCCTCCTGTCTTGGTGCATGCATGTATCAATGTGTTGATTCGAAAAGGTAGTGTGTTGATTCAGCAGAAAAGGTATTGGTCCTCCTGTCTTGGTGCATGCATGTATCAGTGTGTTGATTCAGCAGAAAAGGTATTGGTCCTGTCTTGGTGCATAAATGTGTCAGTGTGTTGATTCAGCAGAAAAGGTATTGGTCCTGTCTTGGTGCATAAATGTGTCAGTGTGTTGATTCAGCAGCAAAGGTATTGGTCCTGTCTTGGTGCATAAACTAGGTATTAACCCATGAACACTGTCTGTGTGTTGATCCAGCAGAAAAGGTATTGGTCATGTCTTGGTGCATAAATGTATCAACCCACGAACACTGGCTGTGTGTTGATTCAGCAGAAAAGGTATTGGTCCTGTCTTGGTCATGTCTTGGTGCATAAACTAGGTATCAACCCACGAACACTGGCTGTGTGTTGATTCAGCAGAAAAGGTATTGGTCCTGTCTTGGTCATGTCTTGGTGCATAAACTAGGTATCAACCCACGAACACTGGCTGTGTGTTGATTCAGCAGAAAAGGTATTGGTCCTGTCTTGGTCATGTATTGGTGCATAAACTAGGTATCAACCCACGAACACTGGCTGTGTGTGTGTGATGATTGAGAAGAAAAGGTATTGGTCCTGTCTTGGTGCATAAATGTATCAGCTACTGATTGTTCACAGAAATATATACAGCTTTGTATGTTCGCTGCATGTTAATTTCAAATAATCCATGCCAACAGCTAAAGATTTGATGCATATCAATTAGTAATCTACACACCCAGATCTACAAGTCTTATGCATAGAGATGCATCGACTATTAATATATGAAGTACATTATTGTGTTTTATTAATTTATATGCACGTCTTCTTCTTCTTATTACATATCAATATTCCTTGATAGATGGTTCCATCCTTCGTTAAACTTTGTTTATCTTAAATCACTGCCAAGTCAGTGTTGGCAATGGTTTGCATGGTTATTGTGACTACCCTTATGACACAAAGTTTATGGCACAGCACTACGCATTTACTATAACTAAGCCAGCTACTGACAATAGTTTGTATATGTATCACGTTTCCAGCTGGATTAATCAATACAAGATGATGTCATGACTGTGAAGGCACTGCCACTTGTGATTTGTCTGGATTAATCAATGCCAGATGATGTCATGACTGTGAAGGCACTGCCACTTGTGATTTGTCTGGATTAATCAATGTCAGATGATGTCATGACTGTGAAGGCACTGCCACTTGTGATTTGTCTGGATTAATCAATGCCAGATGATGTCATGACTGATGGCACTGCCACTTAATTGTGATTTGTCTGTATTAATTAATGTCAGATGATGCCATGATTGTGATGGCACTGCCACTTGTGATTTGTCTGGATTAATTAATGTCAGATGATGCCATGATTGTTAAGGCACTGCCACTTGTGATTTGTCTGGATTAATCAATGTCAGATGATGCCATGATTGTGATGGCACTGCCACTTGTGATTTGTCTGGATTAATCAATGTCAGATGATGCCATGATTGTGATGGCACTGCCACTTGTGATTTGTCAGTGATTCATGTTGATTTTACAAAAAGCACTTGGACTTTTCATTTGCCATAGGCGATTTTATTGTTGTGTATTTCTTTATTAGCAGAGTGCCCAAATTATGAAATTGTGATGTGCAGGGGGAGGGGGACAGGGAGAGAGGGAATGTGATGTACAGGGGGAGGGGGGACAGGGAGAGAGGGAATGTGATGTACAGGGGGAGGGGGGACAGGGAGAGAGGGAATGTGATGTACAGGGGGAGGGGGGACAGGGAGAGAGGGAATGTGATGTACAGGGGGAGGGGGGACAGGGAGAGAGGGAATGTGATGTACAGGGGGAGGGGGGACAGGGAGAGAGGGAATGTGATGTACAGGGGGAGGGGGGACAGGGAGAGAGGGAATGTGATGTACAGGGGGAGGGGGGACAGGGAGAGAGGGAATGTGATGTACAGGGGGAGGGGGGAGGGGAGAGAGGGAATGTGATGTACAGGGGGAGGGGGGACAGGGAGAGAGGGAATGTGATGTACAGGGGGAGGGGGGACAGGGAGAGAGGGAATGTGATGTACAGGGGGAGGGGGGACAGGGAGAGAGGGAATGTGATGTACAGGGGGAGGGGGGACAGGGAGAGAGGGAATGTGATGTACAGGGGGAGGGGGGACAGGGAGAGAGGGAATGTGATGTACAGGGGGAGGGGGGACAGGGAGAGAGGGAATGTGATGTACAGGGGGAGGGGGGACAGGGAGAGAGGGAATGTGATGTACAGGGGGAGGGGGGACAGGGAGAGAGGGAATGTGATGTACAGGGGGAGGGGGGACAGGGAGAGAGGGAATGTGATGTACAGGGGGAGGGGGGACAGGGAGAGAGGGAAGGTGAGGGGGGACAGGGAGGAGGGAATGTGATGTACAGGGAGGGGGGAGAGGAGAGGGATGTGATGTACAGGGGGAGGGGGGACAGGGAGAGAGGGAATGTGATGTACAGGGGGAGGGGGGACAGGGAGAGAGGGAATGTGATGTACAGGGGGAGGGGGGACAGGGAGAGAGGGAATGTGATGTACAGGGGGAGGGGGGACAGGGAGAGAGGGAATGTGATGTACAGGGGGAGGGGGGACAGGGAGAGAGGGAATGTGATGTACAGGGGGAGGGGGGACAGGGAGAGAGGGAATGTGATGTACAGGGGGAGGGGGGACAGGGAGAGGACAATGTGATGTACAGGGGGAGGGGGGACAGGAGAGGGATGTGATGTACAGGGGGAGGGGGGACAGGGAGAGAGGGAATGTGATGTACAGGGGGAGGGGGGACAGGGAGAGAGGGAATGTGATGTACAGGGGGAGGGGGGACAGGGAGAGAGGGAATGTGATGTACAGGGGGAGGGGGGACAGGGAGAGAGGGAATGTGATGTACAGGGGGAGGGGGGACAGGGAGAGAGGGAATGTGATGTACAGGGGGAGGGGGGACAGGGAGAGAGGGAATGTGATGTACAGGGGGAGGGGGGACAGGGAGAGAGGGAATGTGATGTACAGGGGGAGGGGGGACAGGGAGAGAGGGAATGTGATGTACAGGGGGAGGGGGGACAGGGAGAGAGGGAATGTGATGTACAGGGGGAGGGGGGACAGGGAGAGAGGGAATGTGATGTACAGGGGGAGGGGGGACAGGGAGAGAGGGAATGTGATGTACAGGGGGAGGGGGGACAGGGAGAGAGGGAATGTGATGTACAGGGGGAGGGGGGACAGGGAGAGAGGGAATGTGATGTACAGGGGGAGGGGGGACAGGGAGAGAGGGAATGTGATGTACAGGGAGGGGGGAGAGAGGGAATGTGTGTACAGGGGGAGGGGGGACAGGGAGAGAGGGAATGTGATGTACAGGGGGAGGGGGGACAGGGAGAGAGGGAATGTGATGTACAGGGGGAGGGGGGACAGGGAGAGAGGGAATGTGATGTACAGGGGGAGGGGGGACAGGGAGAGAGGAGAATGTGATGTACAGGGGGAGGGGGGACAGGGAGAGAGGGAATGTGATGTACAGGGGGAGGGGGGACAGGGAGACAGGGAATGTGAAGAAAATGTGAAGGTGGAGGGAGGAAAGGAGGGAGAGAGG
>CM065707.1:775686-785686 GCA_017654935.2 Phymorhynchus buccinoides | reverse complement strand
TCCATGCTATTCACCACACTATCTCTATCTCAATCACACGATGCTATAGCCCTTACAGTCTATTATCTCCATACTATTCACCACACTATCTCTATCTCAATCACACGATGCTATAGCCCTTATTGTCTATTATCTCCATACTATTCACCACACTATCTCTATCTCAATCAAACGATGCTATAGCCCTTATAGTCTATTATCTCCATGCTATTCACCATACACTATCTCTATCTCAATCAAACTTTGCTATAGCCCTTATTGTCTATTATCTCCATGCTATTCACCACACTATCTCTATCTCAATCAAACTATGCTATAGCCCTTATAGTCTATTATCTCCATACTATTCACCACACTATCTCTATCTCAATCACACGATGCTATAGCCCTTATTCTGTCTATTATCTCCATACTATTCACCACACTATCTCTATCTCAATCAAACTTATGCTATAGCCCTTATAGTCTATTATCTCCATACTGTTCACCACACTATCTCTATCTCAATCAAACGATGCTATAGCCCTTATTGTCTATTATCTCCATACTATTCACCACACTATCTCTATCTCAATCAAACGATGCTATAGCCCTTATAGTCTATTATCTCCATACTATTCACCACACTATCTCTATCTCAATCACACGATGCTATAGCCCTTATAGTCTATTATCTCCATACTATTCACCACACTATCTCTATCTCAATCAAACGATGCTATAGCCCTTATAGTCTATTATCTCCATACTATTCACCACACTATCTCTATCTCAATCACACGATGCTATAGCCCTTATTGTCTATTATCTCCATACTATTCACCACACTATCTCTATCTCAATCAAACGATGCTATAGCCCTTATAGTCTATTATCTCCATACTATTCACCACACTATCTCTATCTCAATCAAACGATGCTATAGCCCTTATAGTCTATTATCTCCATACTATTCACCACACTATCTCTATCTCAATCAAACGATGCTATAGCCCTTATAGTCTATTATCTCCATACTATTCACCACACTATCTCTATCTCAATCAAACGATGCTATAGCCCTTATAGTCTATTATCTCCATACTATTCACCACACTATCTCTATCTCAATCAAACGATGCTATAGCCCTTATAGTCTATTATCTCCATACTATTCACCACACTATCTCTATCTCAATCAAACGATGCTATAGCCCTTATAGTCTATTATCTCCATACTATTCACCACACTATCTCTATCTCAATCAAACGATGCTATAGCCCTTATAGTCTATTATCTCCATACTATTCACCACACTATCTCTATCTCAATCAAACGATGCTATAGCCCTTATAGTCTATTATCTCCATACTATTCACCACACTATCTCTATCTCAATCAAACGATGCTATAGCCCTTATAGTCTATTATCTCCATGCTATTCACCACACTATCTCTATCTCAATCAAACGATGCTATAGCCCTTATAGTCTATTATCTCCATACTATTCACCACACTATCTCTATCTCAATCAAACGATGCTATAGCCCTTATAGTCTATTATCTCCATACTATTCACCACACTATCTCTATCTCAATCAAACGATGCTATAGCCCTTATAGTCTATTATCTCCATACTATTCACCACACTATCTCTATCTCAATCAAACGATGCTATAGCCCTTATAGTCTATTATCTCCATACTATTCACCACACTATCTCTATCTCAATCAAACTATGCTATAGCCCTTATAGTCTATTATCTCCATACTATTCACCACACTATCTCTATCTCAATCAAACGATGCTATAGCCCTTATAGTCTATTATCTCCATACTATTCACCACACTATCTCTATCTCAATCAAACGATGCTATAGCCCTTATAGTCTATTATCTCCATACTATTCACCACACTATCTCTATCTCAATCAAACGATGCTATAGCCCTTATAGTCTATTATCTCCATACTATTCACCACACTATCTCTATCTCAATCAAACGATGCTATAGCCCTTATAGTCTATTATCTCCATACTATTCACCACACTATCTCTATCTCAATCAAACGATGCTATAGCCCTTATAGTCTATTATCTCCATACTATTCACCACACTATCTCTATCTCAATCAAACGATGCTATAGCCCTTATAGTCTATTATCTCCATACTATTCACCACACTATCTCTATCTCAATCAAACGATGCTATAGCCCTTATAGTCTATTATCTCCATACTATTCACCACACTATCTCTATCTCAATCAAACGATGCTATAGCCCTTATAGTCTATTATCTCCATACTATTCACCACACTATCTCTATCTCAATCAAACGATGCTATAGCCCTTATAGTCTATTATCTCCATACTATTCACCACACTATCTCTATCTCAATCAAACGATGCTATAGCCCTTATAGTCTATTATCTCCATACTATTCACCACACTATCTCTATCTCAATCAAACGATGCTATAGCCCTTATAGTCTATTATCTCCATACTATTCACCACACTATCTCTATCTCAATCAAACGATGCTATAGCCCTTATAGTCTATTATCTCCATACTATTCACCACACTATCTCTATCTCAATCACACGATGCTATAGCCCTTATAGTCTATTATCTCCATACTATTCACCACACTATCTCTATCTCAATCAAACGATGCTATAGCCCTTATAGTCTATTATCTCCATACTATTCACCACACTATCTCTATCTCAATCAAACGATGCTATAGCCCTTATAGTCTATTATCTCCATACTATTCACCACACTATCTCTATCTCAATCAAACGATGCTATAGCCCTTATAGTCTATTATCTCCATACTATTCACCACACTATCTCTATCTCAATCAAACGATGCTATAGCCCTTATAGTCTATTATCTCCATACTATTCACCACACTATCTCTATCTCAATCAAACGATGCTATAGCCCTTATAGTCTATTATCTCCATACTATTCACCACACTATCTCTATCTCAATCAAACGATGCTATAGCCCTTATAGTCTATTATCTCCATACTATTCACCACACTATCTCTATCTCAATCAAACGATGCTATAGCCCTTATAGTCTATTATCTCCATACTATTCACCACACACTATCTCTATCTCAATCACACGATGCTATAGCCCTTACAGTCTATTATCTCCATACTATTAACCACACTATCTCTATCTCAATCAAACGATGCTATAGCCCTTATTGTCTATTATCTCCATGCTATTCACCACACACTATATCTGTCTCTCTCTCTGTCTCTCTCTCTCTCTCTCTCTCTCTGTCTCTCTCTCTCTCTCTCTCTCTCTCTCTCTCTCTCTCTCTCTCTCTCTCTCTCTCTCTCTCTCTCTCTCTCTCTCTCTCTCTCTCTCTCTCTCTCTCTGTCTCTCTCTCTAGTCCCATGACATATTTGCCCATATCTCCATGCCATTAGCAATGCAGGCAATCATCACACAGGAGATCACTCTCTCTCTCTCTCTCTCTCTCTCTCTCTCTCTCTCTCTCTCTCTCTCTCTCTCTCTCTCTCTCTCTCTCTCTCTCTCTCTCTCTCTCTCTCTCTCTCTCTCTCTCTCTCTAGTCCCGTGACCTCTTGGCCCATGTCTCCATGCCATTAACAATACAGGCAACCATCACACAGGAGATGAGTGCAGCCTGTCTCAGGTTGTATCCAGCCTCCCCCAGCCAGGCCAGACCCCGCCCCCCACGATCCGCCTCCAGGGTGGGGAGGATGGAGAACCCTCGACGGAGAACGTTGTTGTGACCTCGATAATAGGCGTACACCATGGCGGCCATCTCCGCAAAGAACAGCTGGAGACAGAGAGATAGACATATGGACAGGAAACAGAGCACTATTGTACTACAGGTCTCCAGGGTAGGGCAGATATAGAACGCTCTGCTGTGAACGTTGTTGTCTTCTATACAGAGACAGAGAGACAGACAGATGGACAGACAGATGGACAGGAAACAGAGCACTATTGTACTACAGGTCTCCAGGGTAGGGCAGATATAGAACGCTCTGCTGTGAACGTTGTTGTCTTCTATACAGAGACAGAGAGACAGACAGATGGACAGACAGAAACAGGAAACAGAGCACTATTGTACTACAGGTCTCCAGGGTAGGGCAGATATAGAACGCTGTGCTGTGAACGTTGTTGTCTTCTATACAGAGACAGAGAGACAGACAGATGGACAGACAGAAGGAAACAGAGCACTATTGTACTACAGGCCTCCAGGGTAGGGCAGATATAGAACGCTCTGCTGTGAACGTTGTTGTCCTGTGGAGCTGACGTGGGGACAGGAACAAAGAACAGCTGGAGGGACACAGTTAGGAACAGCGTAGTGGGGAGGAACACAGAACAGCTGGAGGGACACAGGAACAGTGTAGTGGGGAGGAACACAGAACAGCTGGAGGGACACAGTTAGGAACAGTGTAGTGGGGAGGAACACAGAACAGCTGGAGGGACACAGTTAGTGAACAGTGTAGTGGGGAGGAACACAGAACAGCTGGAGGGACACAGTTAAGAACAGTGTAGTGGGGAGGAACACAGAACAGCTGGAGGGACACAGTTAGGAACAGTGTAGTGGGGAGGAACACAGAACAGCTGGAGGGACACAGGAACAGTGTGGTGGGGAGGAACACAGAACAGCTGGAGGGACACAGTTAGAACAGTGTAGTGGGGAGGAACACAGAACAGCTGGAGGGACACAGTTAGGAACAGTGTAGTGGGGAGGAACACAGAACAGCTGGAGGGACACAGTTAGGAACAGTGTAGTGGGGAGGAACACAGAACAGCTGGAGGGACACAGGAACAGTGTGGTGGGAAGGAACACAGAACAGCTGGAGGGACACAGTTAGGAACAGTGTAGTGGGGAGGAACACAGAACAGCTGGAGGGACACAGTTAGGAACAGTGTAGTGGGGAGGAACACAGAACAGCTGGAGGGACACAGTGGAGTGTAGTGGGGAGGAACACAGAACAGCTAGGAACAGTGTAGTGGGGAGGAACACAGAACAGCTGGAGGGACACAGTTAGGAACAGTGTAGTGGGGAGGAACACAGAACAGCTGGAGGGACACAGTTAGGAACAGTGTAGTGGGGAGGAACACAGAACAGCTGGAGGGACACAGTTAGGAACAGTGTAGTGGGGAGGAACACAGAACAGCTGGAGGGACACAGTTAGGAACAGCGTAGTGGGGAGGAACACAGAACAGCTGGAGGGACACAGGAACAGTGTAGTGGGGAGGAACACAGAACAGCTGGAGGGACACAGGAACAGTGTAGTGGGTAGGAACACAGAACAGCTGGAGGGACACAGGAACAGCGTAGTGGGTAGGAACACAGAACAGCTGGAGGGACACAGGAACAGGAGTGGGTAGGAACACAGAACAGCTGGAGGGACACAGTGGAACAGGTAGTGAGGGAACAGCTGGAGGGACACAGTGTAGGAACAGAGTAGTGGGGAGGAACACAGAACAGCTGGAGGGACACAGGGAACAGCTAGTGGGTAGGAACACAGAACAGCTGGAGGGACAATGGGGAGGAACACAGAACAGCTGGAGGGACACAGGGAACACTGTTAGGAACAGTGTAGTGGATAGGAACACAGAACAGCTGGAGGGAGGGAACAGTGTAGTGGGAGGAACACAGAACAGCTGGAGGGACACATGGGGAGGAACACAGAACAGCTGGAGGGACACAGGGAACAGTGTGTTATAGGAACAGTGTAGTGTATAGGAACACAGAACAGCTGGAGGGACAATGGGGAGGAACACAGAACAGCTGGAGGGACACAGGGAACACTGTTATAGGAACAGTGTAGTGGGGAGGAACACAGAACAGCTGGAGGGACACAGTTAGGAACAGTGTAGTGGGGAGGAACACAGAACAGCTGGAGGGACACAGTTAGGAACAGCGTAGTGGGGAGGAACACAGAACAGCTGGAGGGACACAGTTAGGAACAGTGTAGTGGGGAGGAACACAGAACAGCTGGAGGGACACAGTTAGGAACAGTGTAGTGGGGAGGAACACAGAACAGCTGGAGGGACACAGTTAGGAACAGTGTAGTGGGGAGGAACACAGAACAGCTGGAGGGACACAGTTAGGAACAGTGTAGTGGGGAGGAACACAGAACAGCTGGAGGGACACAGTTAGGAACAGTGTAGTGGGGAGGAACACAGAACAGCTGGAGGGACACAGTTAGGAACAGTGTAGTGGGGAGGAACACAGAACAGCTGGAGGGACACAGTTAGTGAACAGTGTAGTGGGGAGGAACACAGAACAGCTGGAGGGACACAGTTAGGAACAGTGTAGTGGGGAGGAACACAGAACAGCTGGAGGGACACAGGAACAGCGTAGTGGGTAGGAACACAGAACAGCTGGAGGGACACAGGAACAGTGTAGTGGGTAGGAACACAGAACAGCTGGAGGGACACACAGGAACAGTGTAGTGGGGAGGAACACAGAACAGCTGGAGGGACACAGCTGGAGAACAGTGTAGTGGGGAGGAACACAGAACAGCTGGAGGGACACAGTTAGGAACAGTGTAGTGGGGAGGAACACAGAACAGCTGGAGGGACACAGTTAGGAACAGTGTAGTGGGGAGGAACACAGAACAGCTGGAGGGACACAGTTAGGAACAGCGTAGTGGGGAGGAACACAGAACAGCTGGAGGGACACAGTTAGGAACAGTGTAGTGGAGGACACAGGAACACAGAACAGCTGGAGGGACACAGTTAGGAACAGCGTAGTGGGGAGGAACACAGAACAGCTGGAGGGACACAGTTAGGAACAGCGTAGTGGGGAGGAACACAGAACAGCTGGAGGGACACAGTTAGGAACAGCGTAGTGGGGAGGAACACAGAACAGCTGGAGGGACAATGGGGAGGAGGAACACAGAACAGCTGGAGGGACACAGTTAGGAACAGCGTAGTGGGGAGGAACACAGAACAGCTGGAGGGACACAGTTAGGAACAGTGTAGTGGGGAGGAACACAGAACAGCTGGAGGGACACAGTTAGGAACAGGTAGTGTGGAGGAACACAGAACAGCTGGAGGGACACAGTGTAGTGAAACACAGAACAGCTAGTGGGGAGGAACACAGAACAGCTGGAGGGACACAGTTAGTGGGTAACAGTTAGGGAACAGCGTAGTGGGGAGGAACACAGAACAGCTGGAGGGACACAGTGGAACAGTGTAGTGGGGAGGAACACAGAACAGCTGAAGGGACACAGGGAACACTGTTAGGAACAGTGTAGTGGATAGGAACACAGAACAGCTGGAGGGACACAGGGAACACTGTTAGGAACAGTGTAGTGGGGAGGAACACAGAACAGCTGGAGGGACAATGGGGAGGAACACAGAACAGCTGGAGGGACACAGGGAACACTGTTAGGAACAGTGTAGTGGATAGGAACACAGAACAGCTGGAGGGACAATGGGGAGGAACACAGAACAGCTGGAGGGACACAGGGAACACTGTTATAGGAACAGTGTAGTGGGGAGGAACACAGAACAGCTGGAGGGACACTGGAGGAACAGTGTAGTGGGGAGGAACACAGAACAGCTGGAGGGACACAGGGAACACTGTTATAGGAACAGTGTAGTGGGGAGGAACACAGAACAGCTGGAGGGACACAGTTAGGAACAGTGTAGGAACACACAGAACAGCTGGAGGGACACAGGGAACAGTGTAGTGGGGAGGAACAGTGTAGTGGGGAGGAACACAGAACAGCTGGAGGGACAATGGGGAGGAACACAGAACAGCTGGAGGGACACAGGGAACACTGTTATAGGAACAGTGTAGTGGGGAGGAACACAGAACAGCTGGAGGGACAATGGGGAGGAACACAGAACAGCTGGAGGGACACAGGGAACACTGTTATAGGAACAGTGTAGTGGGGAGGAACACAGAACAGCTGGAGGGACAATGGGGAGGAACACAGAACAGCTGGAGGGACACAGGGAACACTGTTATAGGAACAGTGTAGTGGGGAGGAACACAGAACAGCTGGAGGCACACAGGGAACACTGGACCATCACACTGGACCATGATACTGGACCATGATACTGGACCATGACACTGGACCATGATACTGGATCATCACACTGGACCATGATACTGGACCATGACACTGGACCATGACACTGGACCATGATACTGGACCATGACACTGGACCATGACACTGGACCATGATACTGGACCATGATACTGGACCATCACACTGGACCATGATACTGGACCATGACACTGGACCATGATACTGGACCATGATACTGGACCATGACACTGGACCATCATACTGGACCATGACACTGGACCATGACACTGGACCATGATACTGGACCATGATACTGGACCATGACACTGGACCATGACACTGGACCATCATACTGGACCATCATACTGGACCATCACACTGGACCATCATACTGGACCATCATACTGGACCATCATACTGGACCATGACACTGGACCATGATACTGGACCATGACACTGGACCATGGACCATGACACTGGACCATCATACTGGACCATGACCATCATACTGGACCATCATACTGGACCATGACACTGGACCATCATACTGGACCATGACACTGGACCATCATACTGGACCATGACACTGGACCATCATACTGGACCATGACACTGGACCATCATACTGGACCATGACACTGGACCATCATACTGGACCATGACACTGGACCATGACACTGGACCATCATACTGGACCATGACACTGGACCATCATACTGGACCATCATACTGGACCATGACTCTGGACCATCATACTGGACCATGACACTGGACCATCATACTGGACCATCATACTGGACCATGACACTGGACCATCATACTGGACCATGACACTGGACCATCAGTATGATGGTCCAGTATGATGGTCCAGTGTCATGGTCCAGTATGATGGGGAAGACATGCAGTACACAGCAAGGTGATGACCCTACCTGAACAATCCATGGCTGAGATGGTCCAGTATCACGGGCAAGGTGTGCAGTACGATGACACAGCAAGGTCATGACCCCCCCCCCCCCCCCCCCCCCCCCCCCCCCCCTGAACAATCCATACAGCACTTGTGAAAGCAGCCCATGAAACTAAGGTGAGCCAACAGCACATGGGGAGGCAGAATATGAAAGCCATGCTGTATGCCGCACGGTACAGTCACAGATGAAGACTTGAGGCAGAATATGAAAGCCATGCTGTATGCCGCACGGTACAGTCACAGATGAAGACTTGAGGCAGAATATTAAAGCCATGCTGTATGCCGCACGGTACAGTCACAGATGAAGACTTGAGGCAGAATATTAAAGCCATGCTGTATGCCGCACGGTACAGTCACAGATGAAGACTTGAGGCAGAATATTAAAGCCATGCTGTATGCCGCACGGTACAGTCACAGATGAAGACTTGCTCTACAGTCCCTGAATGACTTGGGATAATAGCCTGAGGTTCAGGTGAGCCGGTAACATGGGAAAGCAGAAGACTAAAGCTATGCCATATGACGTACAGAACAACTTCCATCACTCACCCTGAACAGTCTGTGCATCACTTGAGACAGAAGCCTGAGGTTCAGGTGGACCAGCAGCATTGGGAAGCAGAAGACTAAAGTCATTCCACGGGCCGTGCAGTACAATCCCCATCCCCACTATCATGACTCACCCTGAACAGTCCGTGCATCACTTGAGACAGAAGCCTGAGGTTCAGGTGGACCAGCAGCATTGGGAAGCAGAAGACTAAAGTCATTCCACGGGCCGTGCAGTACAATCCCCATCCCCACTATCATGACTCACCCTGAACAGTCTGTGCATCACTTGAGACAGAAGTCTGAGGTTCAGGTGGACCAGCAGCATTGGGAAGCAGAAGACTAAAGTCATTCCACGGGCCGTGCAGTACAATCCCCATCCCCACTATCATGACTCACCCTGAACAGTCCGTGCATCACTTGAGACAGAAGTCTGAGGTTCAGGTGGACCAG
>CM065707.1:763186-773186 GCA_017654935.2 Phymorhynchus buccinoides | reverse complement strand
CCATGCTTACCAAAGGACTCCCTACTGCTTTAGAAAGCTTCCTCAACGTACTTTGCCCTGCAAGAAAATGATGTGAATTCATTCAAAATCGACAGGAAAGCGGAAAATCAAACCGTCATCGTCATCCGACTGTCCCCTGCCACTGAGAGCCATGACCAGTGTGCACAAGACGTGCGAGCCGTGTACCGAAGGAAGACAGCTTCACAGGCAACCAGAGACAGGAGGAGAGCAGAAGCGCATCGGGAAAGTAAAGAAAAACAGGCAAGTGGTCGAATGCTATCTCCGAATTGATAAAACGGATTTTATAACAATTTCACTCAGTAAAAATGTAGGCTCCCCTCGGAGCTTTCGGGGGCGTCACGCTCCCTTCGTCAGCGTCGTCTGTTGAGAGGCCACTGGCGGATCAGTGCATACGATCGTGAGTACAGCTCAAGGCTGCACCCACGGCGCATGACTGAATCAGGGACGAATAAGCCGCGGGCAAGGTGTGTCTCCCACGGTCCCGGTTCAGCGTGGGCTTGGCGGCCGCGATGTAGATGGCCTCCTTCACCCCTCTCTGGAACCATCTGCTGTCTCGGTCCAGCACAGAGATGTTGTCGGGTGAGAACCGGTGGTCGTAGTTGGCCATGTGGGACTGCAACTGGTGACGAATCCCGTCTGTGCTCCGTGACTCTCTTCTTCAGGCTCCTTTCTGTCTCCCCAATGTAAACCCCTTGTCACAGTCTCCGCAATCAATGCGGTAGGCGACTCCCGACTGGTCGAGCTTGTCGGTCTTGTCTTTGGGGGCAACAAGCTTGCTGTGGATGGAGTTGCAGGGCTTGCTGTGGACTGCGACCCCAGTCTTTCTTATCTTGCGGCTGAGAGCCTCTGTGATGCCACGTACATAAGGGATGGTAACATGCCCGCGGCGAGGGGTCTGGCGCTGGTTAGAGGGGCGGGGAGTGATCTTTTTGTCCCTGGTTGATTCCATGTCCACTTGGGGTACCCTGAGATGGAGAGCACTTCTTTCAGGTGTTGTTGTTCCTGGTTCAGGGCTTCTGGTGTGGAGCAGATGGTCTTTGTTCGGTGTCTTAAGGTCCGGATAACCCCCAATTTGTGTTCCAATGGTTGGTGGCTATCGAACTGGAGGTATTGGTCAGTATGGGTGGCTTTCCTGTACGCGCTGAAGACTAGGGCATCATCCTGTCTTGTGATGAGCGTGTCGAGCATGGCGATTCGACCCTCCTCCTCCATTTCTCTGGTGAATTTGATGGAGGGGTGTTGGTTGTTGAGGTGATCCGTGAATTCCTCCACGCCATCCTTGTTGATCAGCGCCATGGTGTCGTCCATGTAGCGGCCTCAGTAGCGAGGAGGAGTGTGGAACGAGGCCAGGGCTTTCTCCTCAAGGTCCTCCATGAAGAGGTTGGCTACAATCGGGCGGACCAGGGAACCCATGGCGGCACCTTCTGTCTGCTGGTAAAAGCTACCCTCGAAGGTGAAATATGTGGTTGTGAGGCAGCAGGAGAGGTCACAGATGTGGTCGGCTGACAGCGTGGTTCTTTGTGACAGTGTGTTGTCGTTTTCCAGTCTCCTGCGGATGATCTCTATACTCTACTTCACAGGAACGCTAGTGAAAAGTGCCGTAACGTCAAAGGAGATGAACACTTCATCTGGAGACACCAATTCAAAAGACACCAAAGACATCAATTCAAAAGACACCAATCTCTCCGAATTGTTTGTTTATGCCTACCCCACCGAGCTTGATGTACGCTAGGCCTAGCGACAATCAACTTACGTGTGCCGACATGTTTACGTTCAACACTCCTTCTCCCACTCACAACACGATTAACTGCGACACAGAGGCACAAACGGTGACAAACACTGACAATGAAAAGGACACGGAACAAACAGGTGATACACTGAGAGATCCTTCTCTAACTGTCCCAAACCAGCCATTGTCCGTGTAGGAAACTATGACATTGATTTCTCCTCCTCTGCACGCAATCTATGATGTATAATCTCTGATGACATGTCTTTTGACAAATACACTTTTTATGTCTGTAAATCTGGATACGCTGCTCTCCGTCAGATAAGTTCCACCCGTCACTACCTCACAGTTGCAGCAACAAAAACCTTAGTCTGTTCCCTTGTCCTGTCTAGGTTGGACTACGGCAATGCTCTTCTGGCTGGATGTCCAAAACGATGTGTAGACAAACTTCAAAGAGTCCAAACCTCGGCTGCGAGGCTTGTGTTTAGGGCTAAGAGAAGAGATCATATCATTCCTTTACTGCAATCCCTACACTGGCTTCCTATTGAGGCTCGTATCAAATACAAACTGTCAATACTTTGTCACAAATTCTTCTTAGGAACCTCCCCAGCCTACATTTCAAACCTTCTGTCTGTCTACTCCCCTGCCCGGTCTCTTCGTTCTTCAACCGACCACTTCACTCTCTGCATTCCAAAAGTCAGAACAAAGTCCTTTGGAGAAAGAACTTTGTCTTCTCTGCTCCAGCTCAGTGGAATCTGTTCGTGAAATCCGATCAGAATCGTCTTTCAAAACCGCATTGAAAACTCACCTCTTCCGACTGTATTACCCCAACTAACTGTTTCTGCCCTGCCCCTCTCTGTCTGTTGTCCCCTGTTTGTCACCTGCAGAGTTTACGGAGCGAAGGTGATATTGTTTTTGTTGTTGTGTAAGTGGCTGTGTGTGTATGTATGTGGGTTTGTTAATAGCATATCACCATGAAGGAATAAAGATAGGAAGATGAAACTTGATGTGCATGTAGGCTAGGTACTGTAGATGTGCCTTTTGGTGTCAAGGTCAAGGTCATGACCTTGACGTATGACCTTGAAAACTGAAAATCTATTTTTAGCTATATCTCGGGCACCAGTCGACATAATGATGTTGAAATTTGGTATGAAGGTGGTTTGGCTTATGCTCCTTCCGAATATTGTTGGCCAATCAAGGTCAAGGTCAAGGTCAAGGAGATCGCTGGACCCTGAAAATTGGGGGGGGGGGGGGGCGGAAAAATGGAGTTCCCAAGATAACAGCATATCACCAAGAAGGAATAAGGATAGGAAGATGAAACTTGATGTGCATGTAGGCTAGGTACTGTAGATGTGCCTTTTGGTGTCAAGGTCAAGGTCATGACCTTGACGTATGACCTTGAAAACTGAAAAAAAATTTTTAGCCATATCTCAGGCACCAGTCGACATAGGATGTTGAAACTTGGCATGAAAGTGGTTTGGCTTATGCTCCTTCCGAATATAGTTGACCAATCAAGGTCAAGGTCAAGGTCAAGGTGATCGCTGGACCCTGAAAATCGGGGGGTCGGAAAAATGGAGTTCCCAAGATGAAATCAGGTGGGAATGTTGGTTGGGTATTGCAAATGTGCCTTTTGGGGACTTTGACGTGTGACCTTCAAAACTAGCAACGCGGGAGATTCTCGGATGCTTTTATGGGAAATCTACTCAGCGAGATAGGGACAATCAGCAGCAGAAACAGTAAGATAGTGACAATATGCAGCAGCAGCAAGATAATCACAGTCATCCTCCGAAGTCGGGGTGTGGCTGCGTAACTCCGCGGGTGATTCTCGATTGCTACATTCGATAACTTTTCAATCTAGTTGTCTTTGTCCTTGGTTTTCTCTGTCTGTCTGTCTGTCTGTCTCTCTCTCTCTCTCTCTCTCTCTCTCTCTCTCTCTCTCTCTCTCTCTCTCTCTCTCTCTCTCTGTCTGTCTTTGTCTCTCTCTCCCCTCTCTCTCTCTCTCTCTCTCTCTCTCTCTCTCTCTCTCTCTCTCTCTCTCTCTCTCTCTCTCTCTCTCTGTCTTTGCCTGTCTGTCTCTCTCTCTCTCTCTCTCTCTCTCTCTCTCTCTCTCTCTCTCTCTCTCTCTCTCTCTCTCTGTCTTTGTCTGTTTTTCTCTCTCTCTCCCTCTCCCCCCCCTCCCCTCTCTCTCTCTCTCTCTCTCTCTCCCGCTCGCTCTCTCTTTCTTTCATTTTACGTTAAAATGGTGGGTATAAAAAACAAGGTACCTGTGAAGAGGAGAAACTTCAACGTTTCGTGCCCTAGGCACTTAGTCATGAAGTACCTTGTTTTTTCTACCCACCATTTTTACGTTGCTCCAAAAGGTACTGCAGTCATTTTTTCATCTTTTCATTTTATGAGTAAGATTTGTGTGTCTCAAAGTTTTTATTATTCATTGTTTGGTGTGACATGCTATTTTATACAGGTTTAAGTCTTGTTTGATGTTTTTAATCTGTGTGGATTGTTTTGTTGTTGATGATTTTACTGCTAGATTTTTTTAGTATAATTATAAAGTTAAACGAGGCTTACCTGAAGCCGAAGTTTAACTGGAATTATATTGAGTGTGCTGTTGGGAAGAGGTATACACACCCTGACCAAGTGAAAACGTGAGATGCGCGCCCGCCAGATTAGCCAGACTTTAGCCACATGTGGTCCCTGATAAATATCTAAGGGTGGGGATTTAAATATCTGAAGGGTGGGTATGTGTATACCTCTTCCCAACAGCACACTCAATATAATTCCAGTTAAACTTCAACTTCAGGTAAGCCACGTTTAACTTTATAATTATATCTCGTATGCTGATTGGTCAGAGGTATGCACACCCTGACCAAGTGAAAACGTGAGACTTCAGAGTCGGGGACCACATGTATTATACAAACATATACGTGCTCACACTTTTTGTCATAGCTCACCTTGCTATGCTAACTTATTTTGAAGTGGTTTTGCCAACAAAGCTGTCGGTCCAAACTTGCAATTTATTTAGATCCTTCTGTAATGTACTACTGTTGCAAGACTTGTTAAAAAGCTTTGTATTATCAGCAAAAAGTTTACAAGATGATTCTACGCAATCAGGTAAATCATTGATAAAAAAAAAGAAGAATAACAAAAGGTTTACAAGATGATTCTACACAATCAGGTAAATCATTGATAAAAAAAAGAAGAAGTGAATAATGTAGGTCCTAGGATGCTCCCCTGTGGGATCCCACTAAGTACATCAGCCTCTGATGAATATTTATCCCCAACTCTGACTCTCTGTGTTCTATTGGTTAAAAAAAGCTTTAATCCAGTTATATATATTCCCAACTATGTCATATGATTTCAATTTCATTAGGAGTCTTTCATGAGGCACACTATCAAAGGCCTTTTTTAAATCAAAGTATATTATGTCTATTGGTTCGCCATCGTCTAATATGTCAGTTACGTCTTCCATAACTTCCATGAGCTGTGTCATACATGACCTTTTATGTCTGAATCCATGCTGGCAAGATACATATAAGTTATTACTATTCATATGGTTAGCAATCACATCCCTTACAACAGACTCAAAGACTTTACACACAGCAGATGCTAAACTAACAGACCTGTAGTTACCGGGATCAAATCTAGAACCTTTCTTAAAAATAGCCGTGACATCTGCCTTTTTCCACTCCAAAGATACTAAACCAGTCTCTAAGGATTTGCTAAATAGTATAGTCAGAGGAACAGATAATTCTTTTGCCAATTCCTTTAAAACCCTGGGTGGTATCCCATCTGGACCTTGTGCCTTACTGGCATCTAGATTCTTTACCATCAGTGATCTGCTAAAAGCTGTCACAGAAACAAGCAGGCATATGGACAATTTGAACAGACAAATTGATGCACGTGCTGAAGCCATGACCTCTGGTGCAAACGGTGATGTACTAGGGACGTTTCATGAATATTATAGGGCTTGGCTTACTCTGTGTGTGTGTGTGTGTGTGTGTGTGTGTGTGTGTGTGTGTGTGTGTGTGTGTGTGTGTGTGTGTGTTGTTTTTGTTTTTGACACGATACACAAAACCATCGTTATTTGTTATTATTTATTATAGATATCACCAGTAATGTATTACTCAAAGGTCCCCTCTAAGTGGGACCCTAACCCTACATGACAGATATCACCAGTAATGTCTTACTCAAAGGTCCTCTCTGTGGGATCCTAACCCTACATGACAGATATCACCAGTAATGTCTTACTCAAAGGTCATTTCTAAGTGTGACCCTAACCCTACATGATACATATCACCAGTAATGTCTTACTCAAAGGTCCTCTCTAAGTGTGACCCTAACCCTACATGATAGAAGTGTGACCCTAACCCTAGTAATGTCTTACTCAAATGTCCTCTCTAAGTGTGACCCTAACCCTACATGATAGATATCACCAGTAATGTCTTACTCAAAGGTCCTCTCTAAGTGTGACCCTAACCCTACATGATATCACCAGTAATGTCTTACTCAAAGGTCCTCTCTAAGTGTGACCCTAACCCTACATGATAGATATCACCAGTAATGTCTTACTCAAAGGTCCTCTCTAAGTGTGACCCTAACCCTACATGATAGATATCACCAGTAATGTCTTACTCAAAGGTCCTCTCTAAGTGTGACCCTAACCCTATGATATCATAATGATAAATGTCCTCTCTATATCACCAGTAATGTCTTACTCAAAGGTCCTCTCTAAGTGTGACCCTAACCCTGCATGATATCACCAGTAATGTCTTACTCAAAGGTCCTCTCTAAGTGTGACCCTAACCCTACATGATAGATATCACCAGTAATGTCTTACTCAAAGGTCCTCTCTAAGTGTGACCCTAACCCTACATGATAGATATCACCAGTAATGACTTACTCAAAGGTCATCTCTAAGTGGCACCCTAACCCTGCATGATAGATATCACCAGTAATGACTTACTCAAAGGTCCTCTCTAAGTGGCACCCTAACCCTACATGATGGGGGTGGGGGGTCCGTTTCATTGCAGAAATCTTGTACAAAATGTATTTACCATTATTTTATAATTTGCAAGTTGTATGTAGAATGTCTACGTTTTGTAATCTTTAAATGTTTGTAAATGAGGTAGAAGGGTATTTTTGTTTTTGTAAAATGTGTCTATTATAATTAGTCATGTAAATGGTATGTCGATGGCAGTATGATTTTATTTTAAGTTGCAGTATTGTATCCAAACTTGATTGAGAATGTAAATGTGGTCTATGTTTCTTCTTCGAATTTTCATATTGTAACTATTTTACTTTTGCAGGCGTGCGTACATGCGTGCGTGCGTGCGTGCGTGCGTGTGTGTGTGTGCGCGCGCGCGTACGTGTGCGTGTTTGTGTGTGTGTGTGTGTGTGTGTGTGTGTGTGAGGAAGTAAGAGAATGTTGCGTGCAATCATCGTGTTTATCTTACTTTGTAATGATTGATTATTTGTTTGCCTTTAATGTTTTTGTTATTAATGTAAAGCGCACTGGGCTCATGTGAGAAAGAGCGCTATATAGGCCTAAGTTCCCATTATTATTATTATGATAGATATCACCAGTAATGTCTTACTCAAAGGTCCTCTCTAAGTGGCAGGGGATCAGCTCCTGTGAATTCCTGGCGCCAACGAAGCTCATCTTGCGATGACTCTCTGGGATGTCCACGGCAATGGAGCCTGAGTCTGAACTGGACACACACACAGACACACGCACACAACACACACAAATTACACACACACACACACACACAAATTACACACACACAACACACACATACAGACAGACAGACACACACGCACAACACACACATACAGACACACACACAGACCCACGCAAACACACAGACACACACACGCACGCATGCACATGCACACACACACACACACGTATGTAAATGACGTGAGATAATTGAATTCCTATTGACGATTGTGTTGTGCGGTCATTATCACAATTATAATATATTGTGAAAATTAAATGCACACACACATGCACGCACACGCACGCACGCGCGCGCGCGCGCGCGCACACACGCACACACACACACACACACACACACACACACACACACACACACACACACACACAGAGAGAGAGAGAGAGAGAGAGAGAGAGAGAGAGAGAGACACATGTGACGAGGGAATGAGCTAAAGTGAAGTCTCTAGGAGAGGCATTTTTAGCCCACTTCTCTAGGGTGTGGGAGATGAGCAACTTTCCCGGCCCCTTTTCATCTAATAGATTTATATTTTTGCCCGGGTTCTGGTTCGTATGATTGAAGGAAATACAAGTGGTAGATTTGCTCTAAACGACAGACAGAGAGAAGTAGATTTTCACATGAAAATTACAAAACTTCCACTCTCATCAGTCTGACCAAAGGGTTCAGAATTATTTGAACACTTGTATTTTATTTACTCACAAATCTGCATAACATATTATGCAGCAATAGGAAAAGCAGCTCAATGGCGCCAAAACAAAATATGTATGGAAAAAAAAATCCGAAAGGATTATACAAGACTTTTTTCTGTCCGAAAAGTTTAGCCCGAAGCCGGAAGGGTCACTAATATTGTCAAGTGTCCGGGGTAGTTAGAGTTCTTTGCACTGTCCCGAGGACTTAACTGGCGTCGGTTTCCTCTGTCGGGATCGGCGAGTGCTGGGGTGACTTGGCTTGCTCTTCGGTTGAGAGTAGTTCCCAGTAGTTCTGGATGAGGCGTTGCGGGATGACACGGCACAGACATGGTCTCCTCACGGTTTCTGGGTGCGGTGACAACTTGGCGGCAGCACCGGCTTGTTGCTTGTGAGTCAGGGTTTAAGCTTCCTGACCACGATGCCCTGCAGAAAATATGGAAAATATGGGTGTAGATCCCTATGGATTAGAGGCATAGGTTTCAGCAGGTGGGAGATTAGTGGGTCCCAACCGGCTAGAAGGCCGCCCTTGTACAATAGCACTATGACAAATAATATGAATTTAAGTTGTCAAACTGAAATCAGTCAAACATAAAAGGTGTACTGAAATCAACTGTTATGATTCAGTAACAAGCTAGATCAAAATATATGATCAAGCCAACAAATATCACTCTCAGTCCAACACTTGGAAAGGAATGTACAATGAACAAACCAAAAGCTGCAAATTTGCAACCAAGTAGTTTCACACATACATATGCACGTATAAAAAGGATAAATAACATTAGGCATAGAATCAGGCTCTTGCACCAAAAACGTTAAAGTAAAAATCAAACACAAGAATGAATATGTGCACATAATTAGAACAGCATATTTACCAGTTCTTTTCACTGACACCTCTACTACTTACTCAACATGGAACATAGGATCTGGATCCAAAATAGAATCAACAAAAGTAAATATAAAGCAATTATTTTTCTCCCAAACACATTCAATATTACTTACGAGTTGGGCTAATAGTATTACTGGCAGGTAACAGCAGAGGGTTTGTTCCTACAGTGTTGACTCAGCCAGGTGTTTGCTTGTGACTAGGCTAAGAAAATGTGTTGAGTTTTGACTCCCACTATGCATTTCCCACTTGATTTCAAATCGGGGAGTTTCATTGGGTAGTAGTAGTAGACAAGAGAGGACGCTACAGATTACGCGTCTTAGTATAAACAGCCATCACATTCTTCGTACTACACTGGTCTCCAAAATTTAAGGGCAGGAAGAACGATCTTCTCTCAAAATTAAAAGACTCAAGAAAACACCTTCATCTCATAGAATGGTTTAATTTGATATGTCATCGTTCAATTCAAGCGAAGAAATCATCGATACGACCAATTTCATTCTCGCCCTTCGACAAGTTGCAAGTAAAGTCCAATCAGTTTGTTCAGGTTCAGTACCTGGTGTGGCCACCATTTGCTGCGAGGCATTCCACTACCCGTTGCCGCATTGAGTTCACAAGGTTCTGCAGCATCTGATGAGGGATGGCGAGCCACTCCTGCTGCAGGAACTGGAACAGTTGAGCAACATCAAGAGGCGGAGGATGGTTGTCATTGACACGGCGTCCAAGGATGTCCCAGAGGTGTTCAATTGGCGCAATGTCCGGGGATCGGGCAGGCCAGTCCATACAGACAACCTGCTGACGTTGCAGGAAGTACCTCACCACCAGAGCGCGATGAGGCGTGGCATTGTCATCCTGGAGGATAGATCCTCGTCCCATGGCCCGAAGAGTGGGGATAATGAGAGGCCTTACAATCTCGTCTCTGTACCTGACGCCGGTCAGATTGCCTTGG
>CM065707.1:753186-758186 GCA_017654935.2 Phymorhynchus buccinoides | reverse complement strand
ATACAACTCTTGCATTCCAGTCTCTCTCATCCCAACAACCTTGCTGCACACATTCACTACATCGTTCAACACTTTCTTGCTCCCCACACTCAAACTCCCGAACCAACAAATAAAAGACACAGTGAGCAAGGATTCAATGCAAGAGCGATAATATGTGTGTAAAATACCAGAATCAATGCCAATATTCCTAAGTCTCTGTAAAATAAACATTCTTGATTGGCATTTCTTGTGAATGCACTCTGTGTTTTTATCAAAAGTCAGTTTGTTGTCTAAAATGGTTCCTAAATATTTATATTCAGTAACTCTGTCCACACCTTGACCATCAATGACCACACACATGTACGCCAGTGGGAGAGCGCACTGAGAGTTGCAATATGAAATACTTTTTTTAAAACAATAAAACAATAAAAAGGTCTTTGTTTTACTGTCTGGTGGTGTTGAGAGCTTTTTAAGATCTAATTATTTTGCAGTATCCGGGCTGAACCACTCCGGCTACTGAGCGCGTTATCATAATTATCTGGCATGCTTTTCCTGAGGGGCTTTAGGGAAATGACCAGGTTAAAACCAGACCTTAATCAATAGTAATTGAGTCCATTGAAATGGAGAAAATGGCAATAATAATAATAATAATAATAATAGTACATTTATATATCACTGTATCTCAAATGAACCCCAAGCGTGACGCAAACCAGCAACAACCTATATAATTATACAAAGCAACTCTCTCTCTCTCTCTCTCTCTCTCTCTCTCTCTCTCTCTCTCTCTCTCTCTCTCTCTCTCTCTCTCTCTTTGGAGTTGGAAGACGCCACTCCCCTGGTTACTGTGGAAGACGCCACTCCCCTGGCTGCTGTGAAAGACGCCACTCCCCTGGCTGCCGTGGAAGACGCCACTCCCCTGACTGCTGTGGAAGACGCCACTCCCCTGGCTGCTGTGAAAGACGCCACTCCCCTGGCTGCCGTGGAAGACGCCACTCCCCTGGTTACTGTGGAAGACGCCACTCCCCTGGCTGCTGTGAAAGACGCCACTCCCCTGGCTGCCGTGGAAGACGCCACACCCCTGACTGCCGTGGAAGACGCCACTCCCCTGGCTGCCGTGGAAGACGCCACTCACCTGACTGCCGTGGAAGACGCCACTCCCCTGGCTGCCGTGGAAGACGCCACTCCCCTGGCTGCTGTGGAAGACGCCACTCCCCTGGCTGCTGTGGAAGACGCCACTCCCCTGGCTGCCGTGGAAGACGCCACACCCCTGACTGCCGTGGAAGACGCCACTCCCCTGGCTGCCGTGGAAGACGCCACTCCCCTGGCTGCCGTGGAAGACGCCACTCACCTGACTGCCGTGGGAGACGCCACTCACCTGACTGCCGTGGAAGACGCCACTCCCCTGGCTGCCATGGAAGACGCCACTCCCCTGACTGCCGTGGAAGACGTCAATCCCCTGGCTGCCGTGGAAGACGCCACAGCCCTGGTTACTGTGGAAGACGCCACTCCCCTGGCTGCTGTGAAAGACGCCACACCCCTGGTTGCTGTGGAAGACGCCACAGCCTCAGCCGGTGGTGAGGGCAGTTCTACGCTGTCATTTCCTCAGCTGCCTTTTTCCAACATTGAAGCCGCCACTTCCTCCCCTTCCCCTCCCCAATCCCTAATTCGTGAAAACGCCAACCCGTTCCTAACCTCCTCCTCCCCAACCAACCAGAAACAAACTCCACCCGCTGCGCCCCTCCCCATCACCACGGAGGAAGCCCCCACAAAAAGCAAAGTCAGTGCTTCCTCTTCTCTCCACCCCCTCACTGCTGACCTCATCAGCACCCCTCTTCCGATCTCTCCAACATCGGCAGAAAGAGCTCAATCTGAAAGAACCAACACCCCAACCGCTGACCCTGCCTCGATCCCTATTTCCTCCTCTCCCCCCCTCTCCATCTCTACCCCCCACTCCATCTCTCCCCCTTTCTCCATCTCTACCCCTCTCTCCGTGGCCAGAACAACAGAGGAAACCCACAAGTCAGCCATTGTCCTGTGCAGCCAACCACCCAACACTGCACACCTCTCTACAGCTGTGAACAACGATCCAGCTGGTAACAATAATCCCTTACTTAAGCCCCCACCATCCCTCTCTGAAACTGCTATACAGACAGACCACTCCCCTGAATTTCTCACCGCCGCTACCAGTTCACATTCTTCCTCCCCTGTCAACCTCACTCCCTCCCTTCCCCCATCCCCTAAAGACGGGGAGAAAACTCCACACCCCTGTTCGCCTTCATCCAGCCCCGAATCCGTCGGTGGCATCATCTCTGGGCCAGAACTACCTTCAGCCCTCCAACTGTACCACGAACTGATGGCAGCCAACAAGGTCATCACCACTCTAACATCCCAGGTACAGTCACTGACACAACAACTGACTCAGGTTATACAGCACGCACAGCAGAACACTCTCAGCATCAATGACACGGAAGTTAGACTCAAAAACGCAATCAAATCATTGAAGCAAGAACATTCTCAAGAGGTAGACGACCTTAGGGAAGAAAACAATGTGCTACACCATCAACTCAAAGATACTACAAGCAAACTGCAATCACTCAAACACAGTCAGCAACACGTCAACAGTGAAACGAGGAAGCAGATAAACACACTTCATGCAAGCAAACAAACAAGCAGTCAGTCAAACAACAGTCCTCCCGCTCCAGATCAGCGAGTAGACATTAGCGTAGAAACAGGCAACAAATTTATCGCAATTAGAGGAAGATGTTAATGACACCAAATCACCACAGCGTGCAACAACTACAGAGAACAAACAGATAAGTAGAGACACGCACAAAGATAAGGCAAACCAACACGTCACCCCTAACAGTACTAGAGAAAACAGCAATAACAAGGAAACAAGCAACAAACAGCCTCACCCTACCCCCCTAGCTATTCTCAGTGAAACACATGTCCCCCCTAGCTGCAACGTGCTGCTGCTGGGGGATTCGGTGCTGAAGGGGGTGGAGGATAAGTCATCAGTGTCCCAGGTCTGACAGTGAAAGACCTATGCCAGTGGCTTAAATCACGCCCACCCTCCCCCCACATCCGTCACGTAACCTTTCACGTCGGCATCAACAGCTGTGGGGAAGGGCCTGTTTCCCCAACAGAGTGGGCCTCTCTGATCCGCGGGATGAAACGGGTGTTTCCCAACGCCCTACACCAAGCCTTCTCCCTCCTCCCTCCCTTTGGTCACCATCACCCTCTGTGGCAGCCTGCTTTCCTCTCCTCCACCCACCTTCGCCAGACCTGCCACAGAGAGGGGATCACTTGCATCGACCACACCCCCTCCTTCCGCGCCAAGTCTGGGAAACCCAAAAAGGCTATGTACCTGGACCAGATACATCCCAGTGCACTTGGCTCCAGGGCCATAGCACTAAACATTCGGTATTCCGGTCAACGCCAACGCGTCACCCCAGATAGCAGATGGCCACAGCGAGTGGTGGTGAAACCAAATGAACAGCCACAGCATCACAATGTCAGCTATGCTGGTGCTGTCAGCCAGGACAAGCAGAATGGACGGCGCTCCAACTCCGCCAATTCCAACCCTGACCACTCCTCCACGACTGACCACAACACGGCACAGACTGCCCACAACGACTACAGCGAGGAATTTCCCTCCCCGACAAATGGCAAACAACCCCCCAACTCCCAACAACACCCAGTTCCACCACCATACCAAACACGAACCTCCTTTCCCCCTACGAACTACCAACACCAATCAGTCTTTTTTTTTTTTTTTTTTTTTTTTTTTTTGGTTAGTTTTACGTCCTCTCGGAAAGTTCCACGTGGGACATTTCTTTTTATAAAGTTAAAGTTTTTATTTTAGTGCAGTTAAAGAAAAAGAGGTTATTTATTTTGTACTTTTAGTTTAGAGTATTTTTTTATAAATAATTTATTGAGTTCCACCATGTCTGGTCTGGCCTGCGGTTAAAAGAGTTTGTTGGGATAAAATACTTTATTTTAAAAGAAATTTTCCTAAGCTAACTTAGGGGGATAAGTTGAGATTACAATTTCAGGACCACCCTTTTTAAGAACAACAACAACAAAATTTTAAAACTTCAAAGAAGGTCTATGTAAAAAAATATTTACATTGTGTTTAGAAAACACAATTCCTTTTTATTTTTAAAAGATATTTATTGTAACCAATGTTACACTCCTATAAAGGCCGAAGCCATAGAACAAGGTTATTTTTTGAGTAAAAAGGTGACTGGTCCCCACTGAACCAATTTAAAAGATGCTATCTTATATTCCTGGACTGTCGGCCCACAGAGCCTAATGGCCCAGCCCAGGAAATTTTTGTTTAAAAAATGGGGTTATTGTACACGGGAGATTTTTATTTGACCGAGAGGGGAAGAGGGGCGGGGGGACAAAGCCCCTCCCGCCCCCCATCCCCCCCAAGCTGAGATCCGGTGGGGATTAGGTGCTATTTGTAAACAGAATCACCTATAAAACATTAATTTTAAAAGAGAGCATACGACTCACTCAATATCCCGCCAAGGGGAGGGAGGGAGAGGGACCCCTCCTCCTTAGGTAGGGCAGAGGGGTGGCGTAGTCAGGGACCTTAAGCGGGGGGACCCTAGGCTATCCCAATAAATTGATATGGGCAGCGTGACTACTACGTAGCGGTGTTACCATAAAATATTTATACTGGTGGCGTTTGCACACCTTAGAACTGGTTAAAAGATTAAAACAGATGGCCAAAGGATGCCTTGGAGAGGTCCTCGATTAACCACAGCAGAGGGGCCCATCCCTCAGAATTGTTATTTAAAATATGTTTCTCTTGAAACGGAACCTTAAGAGTGTCTGCTCTCTGCAAGCACTCCCCCAGCTCCGCCTCAATAAAACTACATGAGTTGAATAAGTGTTTTATATCTATAATTTGTCCGCAAAGACAGTGTCTAGGGTTGTATTTGGAGAGAATTGCGTTTGTTCTTAGTCTAAAGATGGTAGATTGTACTGGGAAAGGGACGTTAAGGAATAAT
>CM065707.1:700004-752686 GCA_017654935.2 Phymorhynchus buccinoides | reverse complement strand
CACATCATCATAAGGCCTACCTGTCATACAGATAACACATAATGAGAAGGAGAGAGAGTGAAGGAGGGAGAAGCTCACTGTCACATCATCATAAGGCCTACCTGTCATACAGATAACACATAATGAGAAGGAGAGAGTGAAGGAGGGAGAAGCTCACTGTCACATCATCATAAGGCCTACCTGTCATACAGATAACACATAATGAGAAGGAGAGAGTGAAGGAGGGAGAAGCACACTGTCACATCATCATAAGGCCTACCTGTCATACAGATAACACATAATGAGAAGGAGAGAGTGAAGGAGGGAGAAGCTCACTGTCACATCATCATAAGGCCTACCTGTCATACAGATAACACATAATGAGAAGGAGAGAGTGAAGGAGGGAGAAGCACACTGTCACATCATCATAAGGCCTACCTGTCATACAGATAACACATAATGAGAAGGAGAGAGTGAAGGAGGGAGAAGCTCACTGTCACATCATCATAAGGCCTACCTGTCATACAGATAACACATAATGAGAAGGAGAGAGTGAAGGAGGGAGAAGCTCACTGTCACATCATCATAAGGCCTACCTGTCATACAGATAACACATAATGAGAAGGAGAGAGTGAAGGAGGGAGAAGCACACTGTCACATCATCATAAGGCCTACCTGTCATACAGATAACACATAATGAGAAGGAGAGAGTGAAGGAGGGAGAAGCTCACTGTCACATCATCATAAGGCCTACCTGTCATACAGATAACACATAATGAGAAGGAGAGAGTGAAGGAGGGAGAAGCTCACTGTCACATCATCATAAGGCCTACCTGTCATACAGATAACACATAATGAGAAGGAGAGAGTGAAGGAGGGAGAAGCTCACTGTCACATCATCATAAGGCCTACCTGTCATACAGATAACACATAATGAGAAGGAGAGAGTGAAGGAGGGAGAAGCACACTGTCACATCATCATAAGGCCTACCTGTCATACAGGTACCACATAATGAGAAGGAGAGAGAGTGAAGGAGGGAGAAGCACACTGTCACATCATCATAAGGCCTACCTGTCATACAGATAACACATAATGAGAAGGAGAGAGTGAAGGAGGGAGAAGCACACTGTCACATCATCATAAGGCCTACCTGTCATACAGATAACACATAATGAGAAGGAGAGAGTGAAGGAGGGAGAAGCACACTGTCACATCATCATAAGGCCTACCTGTCATACAGATAACACATAATGAGAAGGAGAGAGTGAAGGAGGGAGAAGCTCACTGTCACATCATCATAAGGCCTACCTGTCATACAGATAACACATAATGAGAAGGAGAGAGTGAAGGAGGGAGAAGCACACTGTCACATCATCATAAGGCCTACCTGTCATACAGATAACACATAATGAGAAGGAGAGAGTGAAGGAGGGAGAAGCTCACTGTCACATCATCATAAGGCCTACCTGTCATACAGATAACACATAATGAGAAGGAGAGAGAGTGAAGGAGGGAGAAGCACACTGTCACATCATCATAAGGCCTACCTGTCATACAGATAACACATAATGAGAAGGAGAGAGTGAAGGAGGGAGAAGCTCACTGTCACATCATCATAAGGCCTACCTGTCATACAGATAACACATAATGAGAAGGAGAGAGAGTGAAGGAGGGAGAAGCACACTGTCACATCATCATAAGGCCTACCTGTCATACAGATAACACATAATGAGAAGGAGAGAGTGAAGGAGGGAGAAGCACACTGTCACATCATCATAAGGCCTACCTGTCATACAGATAACACATAATGAGAAGGAGAGAGTGAAGGAGGGAGAAGCACACTGTCACATCATCATAAGGCCTACCTGTCATACAGATAACACATAATGAGAAGGAGAGAGAGTGAAGGAGGGAGAAGCACACTGTCACATCATCATAAGGCCTACCTGTCATACAGATAACACATAATGAGAAGGAGAGAGTGAAGGAGGGAGAAGCTCACTGTCACATCATCATAAGGCCTACCTGTCATACAGATAACACATAATGAGAAGGAGAGAGTGAAGGAGGGAGAAGCTCACTGTCACATCATCATAAGGCCTACCTGTCATAATGCGTTTCAACACTATTCACATCACTAACTGACTAAGATCACTCTGCACAAGGACTGCATTTGTCCAAATTCTTTTTTGTATGCATTCCTTTTACTGTATGATTGAGTATCAGTCTTTTTGACTTAATGAACTTTTCAAATTCAGTTTTCACAGGAATAAGGCACAATGAAGAGACTCTAAGATCACTATATTATGATGAAGCTACTTTTGTTTGCAGACAGATGAATTTTCCTCTTTTAAACATTTCCACAACAATGACAGGCCTACTGTGTCTGAACTAGAATTGTTAATGTTACCCCTATATTTCCACAACAATGACAGGCTTACTGTGTCTGAACTAGAATTGTTAATGTTACCCCTATATTTCCACAACAATGACAGGCTTACTGTGTCTGAACTAGAATTGTTAATGTTACCCCTACAGTTTGTTTTAAAGTGTGTGTGTGTGTGTGTGTGTCTGTGTGTGTGTGTGTCTGTGTGTGTGTGTGTGTGTGTGTGTGTGTGTGTGTGTGTGTCTCTGTGTGTGTCTGTGTGTGTGTGTGTGTGTGTGTGTGTGTGTGTGTGTGTGTGTGTGTGTGTGTGTAGAAGTACGGCTATCAGCATGCAGCACCGCCCATTGGTGTGTGGGAGCCTGAACCCCCTCCAGTGAAAAAGTCCATCCCCCACTCCACCGGCAGCAACAAATACACTGAGAAGATGGTCCCTGGATATACAGGTTTGTCCGTCTGTCTGTCTGTCTGTCCGGCTGTCTTTGTCAGTCTCTTTCTGTCTCTGTATTGATAAGGTTACCATTAACAAGGTCAGTGATCTGGCTATGATTGTCTGTCTATAACTCTGTCTGTCTGTCTGTCTTCAGGCTACATGCTGCGGCTGTCCTGCAAGTTTGGTGACCACTGCATTGATTACAAATAAAGACAACCCTCTAGCTTTATAACATGACTTTCTGTGTGTGTCTGTCCATCTGTCTTTCTGACTGTCTGTCCATCTGTCTTTCTGACTGTCTGTCCATCTGTCTTTCTGACTGTCTGTCTTTCTGACTATCTGTCTTTCTGATTTTCTGTCTTTCTGTCTTTTTGACTGTCCATCTGTCTCTGATTGTCTGACTGTCCATCTGTCTTTCTGATTGTGTCCATCTGTCTTTCTGACTGTCCATCTGTCTTTCTGATTGTCTGACTGTCCATCTGTCTTTCTGATTGTCTGACTGTCCATCTGTCTTTCTGACTGTCCATCTGTCTTTCTGATTGTCTGACTGTCTGTCTTTCTGATTGTCTGTCTGTCCATCTGTCTTTCTGATTGTCTTTCTGACTGTCTGTCTGTCTGTCCATCTGTCTTTCTGACTGTCTTTCTGATTGTCCATCTGTCTTTCTGATTGTCTGTCCATCTGTCTTTCTGACTGTCTGTCCATCTGTCTTTCTGACTGTCTGTCCATCTGTCTTTCTGACTGTCTGTCTGTCTTTCTGATTTTCTGTGTGTCTGTCCATCTGTCTTTCTGACTGTCTGTCCATCTGTCTTTCTGATCTTTCTGTCTGTCTGTCCATCTGTCTTTCTGACTGTCTGTCCATCTGTCTTTCTGACTGTCTGTCCATCTGTCTTTCTGACTGTCTGTCCGTCTGTCTTTCTGATTTTCTGTGTGTCTGTCAATCTGTCTTTCTGACTGTCTGTCCATCTGTCTTTCTGACTGTCTGTCCATCTGTCTTTCTGACTGTCTGTCCATCTGTCTTTCTGACTGTCTGTCCATCTGTCTTTCTGATTGTCTGTCCATCTGTCTTTCTGACTGTCTGTCCATCTGTCTCTGATTTTCTGTGTGTCTGTCTGTCTGTCTGTCTGTCTGTCTGTCCATCTGTCTTTCTGACTGTCTGTCCATCTGTCTTTCTGATTGTCTGTCCATCTGTCTTTCTGACTGTCTGTCCATCTGTCTTTCTGATTTTCTGTGTGTCTGTCCATCTGTCTTTCTGACTGTCTGTCCATCTGTCTTTCTGACTGTCTGTCCATCTGTCTTTCTGACTGTCTGTCCATCTGTCTTTCTGATTGTCTGTCCATCTGTCTTTCTGACTGTCAATCTGTCTTTCTGACTGTGTCTGTCCATCTGTCTTTCGGACTGTGTGTCCATCTGTCTTTCTGACTGTCTCTCCATCTGACTTTCTGATTGTCTGTCTTTTTGTCTGTTTATTTGTCTGTGGTCAGGCTACATGCCGCGGCTGGCCTTCAGGTTTGGCGACACGTACAGTCGTAAATGTGAGGACTGCATCGATGAGTTCACCACCAACAAGGACAACCAGCTGGCTCACATCAGAGAGCTGAACCAGAACACCGCCGCCTACCCCAGGCTGACTGCCATATCCCAGGACCCTGTAGTGAGGGACAACCTGGACCTGTACAGGGACAGACACCCTGTCAGACAGATACTGATGGGTCAGTGGAGACAGACAGACAGAGAGAGACAGACAGACAGACACAGAGAGGTGCCATATCCCAGGACCCTGTAGTGAGGGGCCACCTCGACCTGTACAGGGACAGACACCCTGTCAAACAGATACTGATGGGTCAGTGGAGACAGACAGACAGACAGACAGACAGACAGAGACAGACAGAGAGAGTTGCCATATATCAGGACCCTGTGGTGAGGGGCCACCTCGACCTGTACAGGGACAGACACCCTGTCAAACAGATACTGATGGGTCAGTGGAGACAGACAGACAGACAGACAGACAGAGACAGACAGAGAGAGTTGCCATATATCAGGACCCTGTGGTGAGGGGCCACCTCGACCTGTACAGGGACAGACACCCTGTCAAACAGATACTGATGGGTGAGAGAGACATAAAAGAAAAATAAACTAAGCAAAGATAACAATACATCATGCACCCATTTATAACTAGAAGTTAATACATCATGCACCCATTTATAACTAGAAGATAACAATACATCATGCACCCATTTATAACTAGAAGTTAATACATCATGCACCCATTTATAACTAGAAGTTAATACATCATGCACCCATTTATAACTAGAAGTTAATACATCATGCACCCATTTATAACCAGAAGATAACAATACATCATGCACCCATTTATAACTAGAAGATAACAATACATCATGCACCCATTTATAACTAGAAGATAACAATACATCATGCACCCATTTATAACTAGAAAAAGCAATAGAAGAAAAAAACTACAAGAAAAAGGAAAGAAGAAAAGAAGAAGAAAAAAACAAACAAAACGAAGAATGGGGTGGTGTTACAAAATACAACACACTAAGTACACTGTAACCCAACAATCAAAGAGGCTAATTTGACATCAGCTTTTCTCTACAGGGGACGGGTGATATGCAATAGGACATTATCACGGGCTTTGTTCCCAGGATGGGGCCCACACAGCTGGGCCTGGGGAAGACCTACATGTTTCTCTGTGACAGAGGACCCACAGTACACTCATTCCCCTCATTCTGGCTCCTTTCAGTTTTCCACAGAGAGCTATTTGTTGTTATTTCTTTTAACATAGGCAAATATTCTTATCATTGATTTTGGTTAGGGATAGGAAAAGACCTTACAAGTGGTATGCCACCATAAAACAATGTAAGCCTAATGGATAAAACGCTTGAAATCGGTTTATGCTGGTGACGAGTGTTAACAAAAGGCATGAACTGAAAGGAGCTGAGAAAAGCTACTGTGGACCACAAGGTTTGAGGCCCCTATTCCAGGCTACATGGGCTTTGTTCCCAGGATGGGACCCACACAGCTGGGCCTGGGGAAGACCTACATGAGGCGGGCTAACCCTAACCCAACACCCCTCATTGTTTCTTTGTGACAGAGGACCACATGGTTTGAGGCCCCTATTCTCATCTCTGCCTTCGTACTCTCCAGACTAGATAACTGTAATTCCCTTTTTTGCTGGCTGCCCACAAACTGTTCTCGCTAAACTTAAAAATATTCAAAACAATGCTGCTCGCCTTGAGGTGCTCCAAATTCTCTCATTCTACCCCTATGCTTGACTCTCTTCACTGGCTTCCTGTTGGAAAGCGTATCGACTACAAGCTCTCTCTGCTCTGTTACAAGTCCCTGAATGGTCTTGCTCCTTCTTATCTCACTGATCTGAACCTTTACACACCTCTTAGACAGTTACGCTCCTCTTCTGACACTTCTCTCCTCCAGATCCCTCGTTACCGCACCAGGACACTCGGTGAACGTTCCTTCTCTTTTAGGGCTCCTCTACTTGGAACAAACTCCCTCTTCCTCTCCGTTCTGCCAACTCCCTTTCTTCATTTAAGTTTTCCCTCAAAACCACTCTCTTCAAATCGTAGCCTGCTCTGTTCTTTTGGAAAGTAATTTTTGTCCCTTCTCTGCGCGTGTTTGTGTGCAGTGTGTGGTTTGTGCGGGCGTGTGTGTGTGTGGTGTGTGTTTTGTTTGTGTGTGCGCGTTTGTGTGCGCGCGCGCGTGTGTGTGTGTATGCGAAGCGAAGAAATTTTTGACATTCTCATATTTTCTACTGCTTTTTTTGTTTTTGTTTTGTTTGTTTGTTAGTTTTGTGGGGGGTTATTCATTCACTTGTTTATTATTGTAAGCGCTTAGGTCTTCTTTAAGAATAAGCGCATATAAATGCTCATTATTATTATTATTATTATTATTCCAGGCTACATGGGCTTTGTTCCCAGGATGGGGCCCACACAGCTGGGCCTGGGGAAGACCTACATGAGGCGGGCTAACCCTAACCCAACACCCCTCATTGTTTCTTTGTGACAGAGGACCACATGGTTTGAGGCCTCTATTCCAGGCTACATGGGCTTTGTTCCCAGGATGGGGCCCACACAGCTGGGCCTGGGGAAGACCTACATGAGGCGGGCTAACCCTAACCCAACACCCCTCATTGTTTCTTTGTGACAGAGGACCACATGGTTTGAGGCCTCTATTCCAGGCTACATGGGCTTTGTTCCCAGGATGGGGCCCACACAGCTGGGCCTGGGGAAGACCTACATGAGGCGGGCTAACCCTAACCCAACACCCCTCATTGTTTCTTTGTGACAGAGGACCACATGGTTTGAGGCCTCTATTCCAGGCTACATGGGCTTTGTTCCCAGGATGGGGCCCACACAGCTGGGCCTGGGGAAGACCTACATGAGGCGGGCTAACCCTAACCCAACACCCCTCATTGTTTCTTTGTGACAGAGGACCACAAGGGGAAGTTTGAGGCCCCTATTCCAGGCTACATGGGCTTTGTTCCCAGGATGGGGCCCACACAGCTGGGCCTGGGGAAGACCTACATGAGGCGTGCCCAGCAGGGGCTCAACTCCTTTGGACACGACCAGGAGAGACTGTTTGGAAAGCAGGATGACCTGAGGCCCTCACAGAGAGAGACTGTGCCCATCACTATACAGGATGGAATAACTACCAGCAGAAAGTGAGTCAGTGTACTGTATAGTACAGTATTGTGATGTGACCAGGAGAGACTGTTTGGAGAGCAGGATGACCTGAGGCCCTCACAGAGAGAGACTGTGCCCATCACTATACAGGATGGAATAACTACCAGCAGAAAGTGAGTCAGTGTACTGTATAGTACTGTATTGTGATGTGACCAAGAGAGACTGTTTGGAGAGCAGGATGACCTGAGGCCCTCACAGAGAGAGACTGTGCCCATCACTATACAGGATGGAATAACTACCAGCAGAAAGTGAGTGAGTGTACTGTATAGTACTGTATTGTATTGTGATGTGACCAGGAGAGACTGTTTGGAAAGCAGGATGACCCGAGGCCCTCACAGTCACAGAGAGAGACTGTGCCGATCACTATACAGGATGGAATAACTACCAGCAGAAAGTGAGTCATGTGTTGTGTTGTCTCATCAGAGGCTATGCTACAGGGTGTGGTCAGACCTGGTGACAGGAACAATGTTTATACTGTGTGTTGCTGTCTCTCTCTCTCATTACAATGTTTATACTGTGTGTTGCTGTCTCTCTCTCTCATTACAATGTTTATACTGCGTGTTGCTGTCTCTCTCTCTCTCATTACAATGTTTATACTGTGTGTTTATACTGTGTGTGTTACTGTCTCTCATTACAATGTTTATACTGTGTGTTGCTGTCTCTCTCTCTCTCTCTCTCTCTCTCTCTCTCTCTCTCTCTCTCTCTCTCTCATTACAATATTTATACTGTGTGTTACTGTCTCTCTCAATACAATGTTTATACTGTGTGTTTCTGTCTCTCTCTCTCTCATTACAATGTTTATACTGTGTGTTACTGTCTCTCTCATTACAATGTTTATACTGTGTGTTGCTGTCTCTCTCTCATTACAATGTTTATACTGTGTGTTACTGTCTCTCTCTCATTACAATGTTTATACTGTGTGTTGCTGTCTCTCTCTCTCATTACAATGTTTATACTGTGTGTGTCTCTCTCTCATTACAATGTTTATACTGTGTGTTGCTGTCTCTCTCTCTCTCATTACAATGTTTATACTGTGTGTTGCTCTCTCTCTCTCTCTCTCTCTCTCATTACAATGTTTATACTGTGTGTTACTGTCTCTCTCTCATTACAATGTTTATACTGTGTGTTACTGTCTCTCTCTCTCATTACAATGTTTATACTGTGTGTTACTGTCTCTCTCTCATTACAATGTTTATACTGTGTGTTGCTGTCTCTCTCTCATTACAATGTTTATACTGTGTTACTGTCTCTCTCTCATTACAATGTTTATACTGTGTGTTACTGTCTCTCTCTCATTACAATGTTTATACTGTGTGTTACTGTCTCTCTCATTACAATGTTTATACTGTGTGTTACTGTCTCTCTCTCATTACAATGTTTATACTGTGTGTTGCTGTCTCTCTCTCTCTCTCTCTCCTCTCTCTCTCTCTCTCTCTCTCTCTCTCTCTCTCATTACAATGTTTATACTGTGTGTTACTGTCTCTCTCTCATTACAATGTTTATACTGTGTGTTACTGTCTCTCTCTCTCTCATTACAATGTTTATACTGTGTGTTACTGTCTCTCTCTCTCTCTCATTACAATGTTTATACTGTGTGTTGCTGTCTCTCTCTCTCATTACAATGTTTATACTGTGTGTTACTGTCCTCTCTCTCTCATTACAATGTTCATAGTGTGTGTGTCTCTCTCTCTCTCTCTCTCTCTCTCTTTACAATGTTTATACGGTGTGTTACTGTCTCTCTCTCTCATTACAATGTTCATACTGTGTGTTGCTGTCTCTCTCTCTCATTCTCTATCTGTCTCTCTCTCTCTGTCCCTTACTCTCTCTATCTATCTCATTACAATGTTTATGCTGTATGTTACTGTCTCTCTCTCTCTCTCTCTCTCTCTCTCTCTCTCTCTCTCTCTCTCTCTCTCTCTCTCTCTCACATTACAATGTTCATACTGTGTGTTGCTGTCTCTCTCTCTCATTACAATGTTCATACTGTGTGTTGCTCTCTCTCTCTCTCTCTCTCTCTCCTCTCTCTCTCTCTCTCTCATTACAATGTTTATACTGTGTGTTACTGTCTCTCTCTCTCTCATTACAATGTTTATACTGTGTGTTACTGTCTCTCTCTCTCTCATTACAATGTTTATACTGTGTGTTACTGTCTCTCTCTCTCCCTCATTACAATGTTTATACTGTGTGTTGCTGTCTCTCTCTCTCATTACAATGTTTATACTGTGTGTTACTGTCTCTCTCTCTCTCTCATTACAATGTTCATAGTGTGTGTTACTGTCTCTCTCTCTCTCTCTCTCTCTCTCTCTTTACAATGTTTATACGGTGTGTTACTGTCTCTCTCTCTCATTACAATGTTCATACTGTGTGTTGCTGTCTCTCTCTCTCTCTCTCTCTCTCTCTCTCTCTCTCTCTCTCTCTCTCTCTCTCTCTCTCTCTCATCTCTCTCTCTATCTATCTCATTACAATGTTTATGCTGTATGTTACTGTCTCTCTCTCTCTCTCTCTCTCTCTCTCTCTCTCTCTCTCTCTCTCTCTCTCTCTCTCTCTCTCTCTCACATTACAATGTTCATACTGTGTGTTGCTGTCTCTCTCTCTCATTACAATGTTCATACTGTGTGTTGCTCTCTCTCTCTCTCTCTCTCTCTCTCTCTCTCTCTCTCTCTCTCTCTCTCTCTCTCTCTCTCTCTCTCTCTCTCTCTCTCATTACAATGTTTATACTGTGTGTTACTGTCTCTCTCTCACATTACAATGTTTGTACTGTGTGTTACTGTCTCTCTCTCTCTCACTACAATGTTTATACTGTGTTGCTGTCTCTCTCTCTCTCTCTCATTACAATGTTTATGCTGTGTGTTACTGTCTCTCTCTCTCATTACAATGTTTATACTGTGTGTTACTGTCTCTCTCTCTCACTACAATGTTTATACTGTGTTGCTGTCTCTCTCTCTCTCTCTCTCATTACAATGTTTATGCTGTGTGTTACTGTCTCTCTCTCACATTACAATGTTTATACTGTGTGTTTCTGTCTCTCTGTGTGATTACAATGTTTATACTGTGTGTTACTGCCTCGATCTCTGTCTCATTACAATGTTTATACTGTGTGTTGCTGTCTCTCTCTCATTACAATGTTTATACTGTGTTACTGTCTCTCTCATTACAATGTTTATACTGTGTTACTGTCTCTCTCATTACAATGTTTATGCTATGTGTTACTGTCTCTCTCATTACAATGTTTATACTGTGTTACTGTCTCTCATTACAATGTTTATACTGTGTGTTACTGTCTCTCTCTCATTACAATGTTTATACTGTGTGTTACTGTCTCTCTCTCATTACAATGTTTATACTGTGTGTTACTGTCTCTCTCTCTCATTACAATGTTTATACTGTGTTACTGTCTCTCTCATTACAATGTTTATACTGTGCGTTACTGTCTCTCTCATTACAAAGTTTATACTGTGTGTTACTGTCTCTCATTACAATGTTTATACTGTATGTTACTGTCTCTCTCTCATTGCAATGTTCATACTGTGTGTTGCTGTCTCTCTCTCTCTCTCTCATTACAATGTTTATACTGTGTGTTACTGTCTCTCTCATTACAATGTTTATACTGTGTGTTACTGTCTCTCTCTCTCTCATTACAATGTTCATAGTGTGTGTTACTGTCTCTCTCTCTCTCTCTCTCTCTCTCTCATTACAATGTTTATACTGTGTGTTACTGTCTCTCTCTCTCTCTCTCATTACAATGTTCATACTGTGTGTTGCTGTCTCTCTCTCTCTCTCTCTCTCTCTCTCTCTCTCTCTCTCTCTCTCTCTCTCTCTCTCTCTCTCATTACAATGTTTATGCTGTGTGTTACTGTCTCTCTCTCTCTCTCACATTACAATGTTCATACTGTGTTACTGTCTCTCTCTCTCATTACAATGTTCATACTGTGTGTTGCTGTCTCTCTCTCTCTCTCTCATTACAATGTTTATACTGTGTGTTACTGTCTCTCTCTCTCTCTCATTACAATGTTTATACTGTGTGTTGCTGTCTCTCTCTCATTACAATGTTTATACTGTGTGTTGCTGTCTCTCTCTCATTACAATGTTTATACTGTGTGTTACTGTCTCTCTCTCACATTACAATGTTTATACTGTGTGTTATTAATGTCTCTCTCTCTCATTACAATGTTAAATACTGTGTGTTGCTGTCTCTCTCTCTCTCTCACATTACAATGTTCATACTGTGTTACTGTCTCTCTCTCTCATTACAATGTTTATAATGTGTGTTACTGCCTCGATCTCTGTCTCATTACAATGTTTATACTGCATGTTGCTGTCTCTCTCTCTCTCATTACAATATTTATACTGTGTGTTGCTGTCTCTCTCTCATTACAATGTTTATACTGTGTGTTGCTGTCTCTCTCTCATTACAATGTTTATACTGTGTGTTACTGTCTCCCTCTCTCATTACAATGTTTATACTGTGTGTTGCTGTCTCTCTCTCTCTCATTACAATGTTTATACTGTGTGTTGCTGTCTCTCTCTCATTACAATGTTTATACTGTGTGTTACTGTCTCTCTCTCTCATTACAATGTTTATACTGTGTGTTACTGTCTCTCTCTCTCTCATTACAATGTTTATACTGTGTGTTGCTGTCTCTCTCTCATTACAATGTTTATACTGTGTGTTACTGTCTCTCTCTCATTACAATGTTTATACTGTGTGTTACTGTCTCTCTCTCTCATTACAATGTTTATACTGTGTGTTACTGTCTCTCTCTCTCTCTCTCATTACAATGTTTATACTGTGTGTTACTGTCTCTCTCTCTCATTACAATGTTTATACTGTGTGTTACTGTCTCTCTCTCTCTCATTACAATGTTTATACTGTGTGTTACTGTCTCTCTCTCTCTCTCTCATTACAATGTTTATACTGTCTGTTACTGTCTCTCTCATTGCAATGTTTATACTGTGTGTTACTGTCTCTCTCATTACAATGTTTATACTGTGTGTTACTGTCTCCCTCTCTCATTACAATGTTTATACTGTGTGTTACTGTCTCTCTCTCTCTCATTACAATGTTTATACTGTCTGTTACTGTCTCTCTCTCATTACAATGTTTATACTGTGTGTTACTGTCTCTCATTACAATGTTTATACTGTGTGTTACTGTCTCTCATTACAATGTTTATACTGTGTGTTACTGTCTCCCTCTCTCATTACAATGTTTATACTGTGTGTTGCTGTCTCTCTCTCTCTCATTACAATGTTTATACTGTCTGTTACTCTCTCTCTAGAACAATGTTTATACTGTGTGTTACTGTCTCTCATTACAATGTTTATACTGTGTGTTACTGTCTCTCTCTCTCATTACAATGTTTATACTGTGTGTTGCTGTCTCTCTCTCTCTCTCTCTCATTACAATGTTTATACTGTGTGTTACTGTCTCTCTCTCTCATTACAATGTTTATACTGTGTGTTGCTGTCTCTCTTTCTCTCATTACAATGTTTATACTGTGTGTTACTGTCTCTCTCTCTCTCATTACAATGTTTATACTGTGTGTTACTGTCTCTCTCTCTCATTACAATGTTTATACTGTGTGTTGCTGTCTCTCTCTCATTACAATGTTTATACTGTGTGTTGCTCTCTCTCTCTCTTACAATGTTTATACTGTCTGTTCTCTCTCTCTCTCATTACAATGTTTATACTGTGTGTTACTGTCTCTCTCTCATTACAATGTTTATACTGTGTGTTACTGTCTCTCTCTCATTACAATGTTTATACTGTGTGTTACTGTCTCTCTCTCTCATTACAATGTTTATACTGTGTGTTACTGTCTCTCTCTCTCATTACAATGTTTATACTGTGTGTTGCTGTCTCTCTCTCTCATTACAATGTTTATACTGTGTGTTACTGTCTCTCTCTCATTACAATGTTTATACTGTGTGTTGCTGTCTCTCTCTCTCATTACAATGTTTATACTGTGTGTTACTGTCTCTCATTACAATGTTTATACTGTGTGTTGCTGTCTCTCTCTCTCTCATTACAATGTTTATACTGTGTGTTACTGTCTCTCTCTCTCATTACAATGTTTATACTGTGTGTTACTGTCTCTCTCTCATTACAATGTTTATACTGTGTGTTGCTGTCTCTCTCTCTCTCTCATTACAATGTTTATACTGTGTGTTGCTGTCTCTCTCATTACAATGTTTATACTGTGTGTTGCTGTCTCTCTCTCTCTCATTACAATGTTTATACTGTGTGTTACTCTCTCTCTCTCTCTCTCATTACAATGTTTATACTGTGTGTCTCTCTCTCATTACAATGTGTGTGTTGCTGTCTCTCTCTCTCATTACAATGTTTATACTGTGTGTTACTGTCTCTCTCTCTCATTACAATGTTTATACTGTGTGTTGCTGTCTCTCTCTCTCTCTCATTACAATGTTTATACTGTGTGTTGCTGTCTCTCTCTCTCATTACAATGTTTATACTGTGTGTTACTGTCTCTCTCATTACAATGTTTATACTGTGTGTTACTCTCTCTCATTACAATGTTTATACTGTGTGTTGCTGTCTCTCTCTCATTACAATGTTTATACTGTGTGTTGTTGTCTCTCTCTCTCATTACAATGTTTATACTGTGTGTTACTCTGTCATTACAATGTTTATACTGTGTGTTGCTGTCTCTCTCATTACAATGTTTATACTGTGTGTTACTGTCTCTCTCTCATTACAATGTTTATACTGTGTGTTGCTGTCTCTCTCTCATTACAATGTTTATACTGTGTGTTGCTGTCTCTCTCTCTCATTACAATGTTTATACTGTGTGTTGCTGTCTCTCTCTCTCTCTCTCTCTCTCTCTCTCTCTCTCTCTCTCTCTCTCTCTCTCTCTCTCTCTCTCTCTCTCTCTCATTACAATGTTTATACTGTGTGTTGCTGTCTCTCTCATTACAATGTTTATACTGTGTGTTGCTGTCTCTCTCTCTCATTACAATGTTTATACTGTGTGTCTGCTGTCTGTCTGTCTCTCTCTCTCTCTCTCTCTCTCTCTCTCTCTCTCTCTCTCTCTCTCTCTCTCTCTCTCTCTCTCTCTCTCTCTCTCTCATTACAATGTTTATACTGTGTGTTGCTGTCTCTCTACAGGGTGTGGTCAGACCTAGTGACAGAGGAACCCTTTGACCACAGACTGTACCACAGAGGAGGACTGATTCCTAAATACACAGGATTTGTACCACGTGAGTTTCACACAACTTAGATAAGCACATTACACTCAAACCATCAAACACACTTAGATAAGCACATTACACTCAAACCATCAGACACACTTAGATAAGCACATTACACTCAAACCATCAAACAGACTTAGATAAGTACATTACACTCAAGCCATCAAACACACTTAGATAAACACATTACACAAACTAAACACAGCATCTTTCAGATAAGGACAGCTCAGGTTACATGATTGAGAATAGCTCTTCTCTTTCACAAACTAAACACAGCATCTTTCAGATAAGGACAGCTCAGGTTACATGATTGAGAATAGCTCTTCTCTTTCACAAACTAAACACAGCATCTTTCAGATAAGGACAGCTCAGGTTACATGATTGAGAATAGCTCTTCTCTTTCACAAACTAAACACAGCATCTTTCAGATAAGGACAGCTCAGGTTACATCATTGAAGAGATGACGATGCAAAGCATTGACCGCAGTATGTGTGTGAACTGATATAATTTCCACTTTCTTTAACATTCCGCTGTGAATTTTAATATTTCCTTAAGTGACTTCCCTGAGTGAAAACCCTTTCTTTGACTTGCCTGTTTCTGATGTTCTTATCTTTGTGCAGACAAGCGTTTCGTGTTTGGAGAGACCTACGGCAACACCACCCGAGGTCTGGTGGCCTGTAGCCATGATAAATACAACTATGCTGAGTTTGTCAAAACACAGCCTCACCCTCAGCCTGTGGTGCCCTGCTAACTGTTGTAATGTACAGTGTCATAATAATCACCATAGTATGGTGCAGTCATAACAGCTTCATAATGCTGAGTTTGTCAAAACACAGCCTCACCCTCAGCCTGTGGTGCCCTGCTAACTGTTGTAATGTACAGTGTCATAATATTATCGCCATAGTATGGTGCAGTCATAACAGCTACATTATGCTGAGTTTGTGAAAACACAGCATCACCCTCAACCTGTGGTGCCCTGCTAACTGTTGTAATGTATAGTGTCATAATAATCACCATAGTATAGTGTCATATGGTGCAGTCATAACAACTACATTATGCTGAGTTTGTCAAAACACAGCCTCACCCTCAGCCTGTGGTGCCTTGCTAACTGTTGTAATGTACAGTGTCATAATAATCACCATAGTATAGTGACATATGGTGCAGTCATAACAACTACACTATGCTGAGTTTGTCAAAACACAGCCTCACCCTCAACCTGTGGTGCCTTGCTAACTGTTGTAATGTACAGTGTCATAATAATCACCATAGTATAGTGACATATGGTGCAGTCATAACAACTACACTATGCTGAGTTTGTCAAAACACACTCACCCTCAACCTGTGGTGCCTTGCTAACTGTTGTAATGTACAGTGTCATAATAATCACCATAGTATAGTGACATATGGTGCAGTCATAACAACTACACTATGCTGAGTTTGTCAAAACTCACCTTCAACCTGTGGTGCCTTGCTAACTATTGTAATGTACAGTGTCATAATAATCGCCATAGTATAGTGTCATATGGTGCAGTCATAACAACTACACTATGCTGAATTTGTCAAAACACAGCCTCACCCTCAACCTGTAGTGCCTTGCTGTCTGTAATCCAGTCTGTTGTGCCTTGCTAACTGTCTGTTGTGCCTTGCCGTCTGTTGTGCCTTGCTAACTGTGTTGTGCCTTGCTAACTGTGTTGTGCCTTGCTAACTGTCTGTTGTGCCTTGCCGTCTGTTGTGCCTTGCTAACTGTGTTGTGCCTTGCTAACTGTCTGTTGTGCCTTGCCGTCTGTAGTGCATTGCTGTCTGTAATCCAGTCTGTTGTGCCTTGCTAACTGTGTTGTGCCTTGCTAACTGTCTGTTGTGCCTTGCCGTCTGTAGTGCATTGCTGTCTGTAATCCAGTCTGTAGTGCCTTGCTAACTGTCTGTAATCCAGTCTGTAGTGCCTTGCTGTCTGTAATCCAGTCTGTAGTGCCTTGCTGTCTGTAATCCAGTCTGTAGTGCCTTGCTAACTGTCTGTAATCCAGTCTGTAGTGCCTTGCTAACTGTCTGCAATCCAGTCTGTAGTGCCTTGCTGTCTGTAATCCAGTCTGTAGTGCCTTGCTAACTGTCTGCAATCCAGTCTGTAGTGCCTTGCTGTCTGTAATCCAGTCTGTAGTGCCTTGCTAACTGTCTGCAATCCAGTCTGTAGTGCCTTGCTGTCTGTAATCCAGTCTGTAGTGCCTTGCTAACTGTCTGCAATCCAGTCTGTAGTGCCTTGCTAACTGTCTGCAATCCAGTCTGTAGTGCCTTGCTAACTGTCTGCAATCCAGTCTGTAGTGCCTTGCTAACTGTCTGTAATCCAGTCTGTAGTGCCTTGCTAACTGTCTGCAATCCAGTCTGTAGTGCCTTGCTGTCTGCAATCCAGTCTGTAGTGCCTTGCTAACTGTCTGCAATCCAGTCTGTAGTGCCTTGCTAACTGTCTATAATCCAGTCTGTAGTGCCTTGCTGTCTGTAGTGCCTTGCTAACTGTCTGTAATCCAGCCTGTTGTGCCTTGCTAACTGTCTGCAATCCAGCCTGTTGTGCCTTGCTGTCTGTAATCCAGTCTGTTGTGCTTTGCTAACTCTCTGTAGTGCCTTGCTAACTGTCTGTTGTGCCTTGCTAACTGTGTTGTGCCTTGCTAACTGTCTGTAGTGCCTTGCTAACTGTCTGTTGTGCCTTGCTAACTGTGTTGTGCCTTGCTAACTCTCTGTTGTGCCTTGCTAACTGTCTGTTGTGCCTTGCTAACTGTGTTGTGCCTTGCTAACTCTGTTGTGCCTTGCTAACTGTCTGTTGTGCCTTGCCTGTCTGTTGTGCCCTGCTAACTCTCTGTTGTGCCTTGCTAACTGTCTGTTGTGCCTTGCTAACTGTCTGTTGTGCCTTGCTAACTGTCTGTTGTGCCCTGCTAACTCTCTGTTGTGCCTTGCTAACTCTCTGTTGTGCCTTGCTAACTGTCTGTTGTGCCTTGCTAACTCTCTGTTGTGCCTTGCTAACTGTCTGTTGTGCCTTGCTAACTGCCTGTTGTACCTTGCTAACTGTCTGTTGTGCCTTGCTAACTGTCTGTTGTGCCTTGCTAACGACTACTGTGAGTTATTGAGGTCTGTAGCCATGACAAATACAACATTGCCACCCCCCCAGTCTATTGTGCCCTGTTCATTTTAGTTTCATCTTCTTCCTCATTTCCAGGCCATATGGCCTTAATGGGTGGGGTACGTATGTGACAGTTTTGCAGTTTTCACTGGTCTCCCCGCTGCATTCAGCCGATACATTCCGATTTCGGAGGAGCTCAAATATTGAGAATATTTTTAAAAGGCAGGAGAATGGGCCAATAAGACAGAAAAATAGTAGATGCTAGTAAGAAAAGGAAAAGGCAGAGTCAAAGGGAGTGACAGATCAGAGGAAGTTACAAGCTCAGAAGTTCCAGAAGGTGGGGGAACTATACGTATGAAAGACCCCTGGAATCCCCATGGGGAGAGACTTGTGGAGGGGGGGCGGGGTCATCCAACTTCCCGTATGGAGGCACGAGGCATCCACTCATTGCTCCTGTTAATTGTATTGAACTAGTCTACAGTGCCGGATCATAGGCAGGACTTGGCCTACAGTTGATGATGTCAAATACGGCCATTAGTGCAGGACTTGGCCTACAGTGTCTGTTGATGTCAAATACGGCCATTAGTGCAGGACTAATGGCCTACAGTTCATGTCAAATACGGCCATTAGTGCAGGACTTGGCCTACAGTGTCTGTTGATGTCAAATACGGCCATTAGTGCAGGACTTGGCCTACAGTTGATGTCAAATACGGCCATTAGTGCAGGACTAATGGCCTACAGTTCATGTAAAATACGGCCATTTGTGCAGGACTTGGCCTACAGTTGATGATGTCAAATACGGCCATTAGTGCAGGACTTGGCCTACAGTGTCTGTTGATGTCAAATACGGCCATTAGTGCAGGACTAGGCCTACAGTTGATGTCAAATACGGCCATTAGTGCAGGACTTGGCCTACAGTTCATGATGTCAAATACGGCCATTTGTGCAGGACTTGGCCTACAGTTCATGATGTCAAATACGGCCATTAGTGCAGGACTTGGCCTACAGTTGATGTCAAATACGGCCATTAGTGCAGGACTTGGCCTACAGTGTCTGTTGATGTCAAATACGGCCATTAGTGCAGGACTTGGCCTACAGTTGATGTCAAATACGGCCATTAGTGCAGGACTTGGCCTACAGTTCATGATGTCAAATACGGCCATTTGTGCAGGACTAGGCCTACAGTTCATGTCAAATACGGCCATTAGTGCAGGACTTGGCCTACAGTTGATGATGTCAAATACGGCCATTAGTGCAGGACTTGGCCTACAGTGTCTGTTGTCAAATACGGCCATTAGTGCAGGACTAGGCCTACAGTTGATGTCAAATACGGCCATTAGTGCAGGACTTGGCCTACAGTTGATGTCAAATACGGCCATTAGTGCAGGACTTGGCCTACAGTTCATGATGTCAAATACGGCCATTAGTGCAGGACTTGGCCTACAGTTCATGATGTCAAATACGGCCATTAGTGCAGGACTTGGCCTACAGTTGTTGATGTCAAATACGGCCATTAGTGCAGGATTTGGCCTACAGTGTCTGTTCATGATGTCAAATACGGCCATTAGTGCAGTTATTTTATTCTGTGATATTTTGCTCTGCTCTCATGAAACATGCAACTCTGGGTGGGTGTGGGTGGGTGTGGGTGGGTGTGTTTCTTTTTTAACATGTGCATGGGTGTGTGAATGTTTGTATCTGAAAATGTGTGTGTGTGAGTGAGAGAATGATAGACAGAAAATTGTAACAATCAAAAACCATGATATGGCATGTGATATTGAACAATCTGTTAAAACAGTGCACTAAGAATATCTTATAATTTTGGAAGCATTTTTAAAATGAAAATATACAGGTTTTACGAATATGTATATAAAATTTTGATTTTTTTTCTTTTCCTGAAGGAATACAATATATTTCCATAATGTAACTGGCTTTGTAGAGTCTGTTGTGCACTCACTTCATGAGCTGTTATTGTTCACATCTCTGTATCTCAAACACATGCAGACATGAAAACGCACATACATGCATGCACACATACACAGTGGTATAAAAAAATAATAAAGCTGACTTTTAATCCGATTTGTATAACTATAAACACAACAGGATTTTATAGCTCCAATGAAACAACACAGTATAGCCGCCCTTCCTAAGTGCAACAAACCAGACCAAGGCCCCAGCTGACAATGATGTGCATGATGTTATCTGGAGGGAACAATATTGTTTCTCAGTAACAGTCATAGGATCTTTTGGCACACAAATTCAGATCGAATGCAGAAAGCTTACAGTATAAGGCTCAATGGGCAAACAAAATCATGTTTACAAACATTTCAGAAATATGGTGCTGCCACACAAACACACACACATACAATACATATACAGGGCATTTAGCATACGTTAAACCCAGTGGCAACGAAAAAGTTGTCATTTAGTCAAAATTTAACACGCATCCCCCCCCCCCATCATTCACACAAAATCGCATGCAAAAAAAAATAATATGGTGTGGCTAGCCTCTGGCTGTGATCTCCAGGTGGGAGCAACCCGAATTTCACAGAGACGCTTCTGTGACTATAAAGTACCTAATAATACCTAACACTCAGCAGCAGTGCAGTGTCTCCTCGGCTGGTTGCCTCCTGACGGTCTAACATAGATTAGCTCCCCTTGGACTGCTGGTCTCGGATTCTGCGACTTGAACAAACCGGGGTGTAGCTGCGAATTGGGATTCGGAACGAGCGGCGTGGGAGCAACGCCACTGTACAGCCCAGAAGATGGGACAGCCAATAAAAACCCAACCTAACACACACACACACTATGAAATGGAATGGTATTGACCAGATAGATAAGTACATAAACAAGCACATTGGGTTTGATTTTCAATGTTGTTTTAACCGGGTGAAAGAAACAAATGGAAGAAATGGATTTTCAGTGCAGAATTGACAAGAATTGCTTGCCCTTCCCTCTCTCTCTCCTCTCTCTCTCTGTCCCTCTCTCTCTCTGTCTCTGTCCTCTCCCTCTCTCTGTCCTCTCCCTCTCTCAATGAGTGCATATGTCTGCCAGTCTGTCGTTTCTATGAGCAGAGGGAGCACTTGCTATTCCGGTGGTCTGGGCTAAAATGTGTTTACAGTGGAGATGCCTTGCCCAGGATACATCCCCACTCTCTGCCAAAGGGATGTGAGGACAGCTGGCATTGGGACAGGTCTTCAACGTCCAAACCAATCCCTTTGCTGAAGCACAAAGTAAAGGAAGCAAAGCCCTTTGCCCCAGTCAATGTGACAGCAGAGGCACAGTACAATTAACCAATCCCTTTGCTGAAGCACAAAGTAAAGGAAGCAAAGCCCTTTGCCCCAGTCAATGTGACAGCAGAGGCACAGTACAATTAACCAATCCCTTTGCTGAAGCACAAAGTAAAGGAAGCAAAGCCCTTTGCCCCAGTCAATGTGACAGCAGAGGCACAGTACAATTAACCAAGGAAAACACTGGCCAGAGCCACACACATCATAACGATAAAGATAATGAGAATGCAATGATAATTGGCTTATATAGCACTCGTTGCTCAGCTTAAGGTATCTGCACACTGCTGTACAATTAACCAAGGAAAACACTGGCCAGAGCCACACACACAAACCAAAGAGAGATTCTACCACAGCAACAATCGGGGGAGATAGCCACCCACAAATACACACTAGTTTTACAACAGGTTAAAAAAACAAAAAAACTTCAGTTTAAGAAATCCAGGGGTTCCCAGATCCATAGCATCCTGCTATGCCCCAGCATTATGGCAGCGTTCAGTAACCACTGTTAGAAGGAATCCAGGGGTTCCCAGATCCATAGCATCCTGCTATGCCCCAGCATCATTAATGTGGCGTGGCAGTGTTCAGTAACCACTGTTAGAAGGAACAAAGGAATCCAGGAGTTCCCAGATCCATAGCATCCTGCTATGCCAAAGCATCACTGATAAATGTGGCGTGGCAGCGTTCAGTAACCACTGTTAGAAGGAACAAAGGAATCCAGGAGTTCCCAGATCCATAGCATCCTGCTATGCCCCAGCATCACTGATAAATGTGGAATGTGGCGTGGCAGCGTTCAGTAACCACTGTTAGAAGGAACAAAGGAATCCAGGAGTTCCCAGATCCATAGCATCCTGCTATGCCCCAGCATCACTGATAAATGTGGAATGTGGCGTGGCAGCGTTCAGTAACCACTGTTAGAAGGAACAAAGGAATCCAGGAGTTCCCAGATCCATAGCATCCTGCTATGCCACAGCATCACTGATAAATGTGGAATGTGGCGTGGCAGCGTTCAGTAACCACTGTTAGAAGGAATCCAGGAGTTCCCAGATCCATAGCATCCTGCTATGCCACAGCATCACCGATAAATGTGGAATGTGGCGTGGCAGCGTTCAGTAACCACTGTTAGAAGGAACAAAGGAATCCAGGAGTTCCCAGATCCATAGCATCCTGCTATGCCCCAGCATCACTGATAAATGTGGAATGTGGCGTGGCAGCGTTCAGTAACCACTGTTAGAAGGAACAAAGCAATCCAGGAGTTCCCAGATCCATATCATCCTGCTATGCCCCAGCATCACTGATAAATGTGGAATGTGGCGTGGCAGCGTTCAGTAACCACTGTTAGAAGGAACAAAGGAATCCAGGAGTTCCCAGATCCATAGCATCCTGCTATGCCCCAGCATCACTGATAAATGTGGAATGTGGCGTGGCAGCGTTCAGTAACCACTGTTAGAAGGAACAAAGGAATCCAGGAGTTCCCAGATCCATAGCATCCTGCTATGCCCCAGCATCACCGATAAATGTGGAATGTGGCGTGGCAGCGTTCAGTAACCACTGTTAGAAGGAACAAAGGAATCCAGGAGTTTCCAGATCCATAGCATCCTGCTATGCCCCAGCATCACCGATAAATGTGGAATGTGGCGTGGCAGCGTTCAGTAACCACTGTTAGAAGGAACAAAGGAATCCAGGAGTTCCCAGATCCATAGCATCCTGCTATGCCCCAGCATCACCGATAAATGTGGAATGTGGCGTGGCAGCGTTCAGTAACCACTGTTAGAAGGAACAAAGGAATCCAGGAGTTCCCAGATCCATAGCATCCTGCTATGCCCCAGCATCACTGATAAATGTGGAATGTGGCGTGGCAGCGTTCAGTAACCACTGTTAGAAGGAACAAAGGAATCCAGGAGTTCCCAGATCCATAGCATCCTGCTATGCCACAGCATCACTGATAAATGTGGAATGTGGCGTGGCAGCGTTCAGTAACCACTGTTAGAAGGAATCCAGGAGTTCCCAGATCCATAGCATCCTGCTATGCCCCAGCATCACCGATAAATGTGGAATGTGGCGTGGCAGCGTTCAGTAACCACTGTTAGAAGGAACAAAGGAATCCAGGAGTTTCCAGATCCATAGCATCCTGCTATGCCACAGCATCACTGATAAATGTGGAATGTGGCGTGGCAGCGTTCAGTAACCACTGTTAGAAGGAACAAAGGAATCCAGGAGTTCCCAGATCCATAGCATCCTGCTATGCCCCAGCATCACTGATAAATGTGGAATGTGGCGTGGCAGCGTTCAGTAACCACTGTTAGAAGGAACAAAGGAATCCAGGAGTTCCCAGATCCATAGCATCCTGCTATGCCCCAGCATCACTGATAAATGTGGAATGTGGCGTGGCAGCGTTCAGTAACCACTGTTAGAAGGAACAAAGCAATGTTGCAATGCAAAAAGTCAACATTTGTCAAGTTTCACACACTTTTTTCTTTTCTTTTTCTAGGATGGAACACAAACATCTGCTCCACTCTTGGCAAAGTGTTCATGAAAATATATTATTCTGCATTCCTACAATAAATAAATCGATAACAAGAAATTTGCAAAATTTATCCAACATGATAAAAAAAAACCCAGGGGGGTGGGGGGTCAAAATCCTTTATTTTCAGTACTGTGACAAATGCTTTCAGATTATCTATTCTCTGGCAATAATACATGGTTAGCAAAATCTGTTTCCAAATGATAAATATTTGTTCATATTATAATATAGAGTTTAAGCACAAAAGCCATTGGACCATTGTCGATCATTTTACATATCTAAGGAGGCGGGACAGGTTATCAACACATTTGTGAAGCATAAAAAGAATTAAATTAAAAAAATTGTGAAGAATATTTCATAAATTAAAAACAAAAACAATATTGATACACTGACTGCATTTTGTTCTGAGCCCTTGAAAAATGTTCTGTGACATTGAATGTATCATGGATATAGCCCACTTACAATCAATACAATTATGCATGGTAGATGTCTGCCAACAGCGGATCCAAATGATTGTTCAGGGTGGATCTGCATGGCTTTAGTACAAACATCACGGTCTTCGTGAGATCAAGAAAGTTAATAATAATAATAATAATAATAGTGAATCATTTATATAGCGCACTCCTCCACCAAATGTGGAGCTCTATGCGCTTAACAACAACAAAATTAAAAAGCAAGAAATTCAACAACAAAACAAATAATCGCTCACACACATGCTAATAGGCATACACATACACACACCACCCCCACCCACGCAGGTACGCACATATACATATACACACACGCACACTCACTCGCGCACGCACACACACACACCGTTACCATCACCACCACTCACCCCACCAAAGAACACAATACAAAATACAATCAGTTCAATAAAGCATCAACTCTCTCTCTCTCTCTCGCTGTCTGGTTCTTGCAACAAAGCTGACGTAGACATTGCAGTCAACACACAGTGAAACTAATCTAATAGGGGGGAGAGGGGGGAGAATAGAGTTGAGAAGTAATGTGGCCTAAAGGTTGTGATGTAGCTTGAATAGGTGGGTCTTGAGAGCTGATTTGAAGCATTGCAAGGACTCGATATGGCGAATTTCGCGTGGTAAGGAGTTCCAAGCTGATGGGGCTGAAAAGGAAAAGGCGCTCACCAAACATTTTTGTTCGTGTAATAGGAACACAGAGAATTTTCGAATCCGAAGATGACCGCAATTGCCTTGATGGAGTATAGACGGAAAGCATGTCAGAAATATAGCTAGGGGCATTTCCAGAGAAATAAGAATGACATAGAGTGGAAATTTTGCAGTCAATACGTGCTTTGATGGGAAGCCAATGGAGGGATATCCAAATCCAGCAAAGAACTCTATCATATTACTAACAGCCTGTCTGCTCGCACAAAATCTTCCCAACTGCCCACTATCTATCCTCCTTCCACTCTGCCTAACATCTTTTCTGATTTCTTTTGTAAGAAAGTTGAAACAATCAGAAATGAACTTGATAAACAGCTAACAGATTCTCAACCACTAGGCAAACCTTTCACTGGCAGTTCACTCTCTCACTTCTCTCCTGTCACCGAAGAAGATGTGTTGATGATCTTGAAAAAGTCTGCACCCAAAACATGTGACCTTGACCCCATTCCCACTTCTCTGCTGTATGAATGTTTGGATGTTGTGTTACCTGTACTAACCAAAATAATCAATGATTCTCTGACTTCTGGTCTCTTTCCTAATGTCTAAAAAACTGCCATTGTCAAACCTCTACTCAAAAAGCCCTCACTAGACCACAATGATTTAAAAAGTTTCAGACCTGTCTCAAATCTATCTTGTGTGTCAAAGATCATGGAAAAGATTGTTCTCTCACAGCTTTCTGGCCATCTCAATTCTAATGATTTATTCAGTCCTTTTCAGTCAGGTCACAGTACTGAAACTGCTTTAGTAAAGGTTGTTAATGATCTTCTTCTTTCTCTTGATGAAGGAAGACTCTCAGTTCTGACTCTCTTGGACCTTTCAGCAGCGTTTGATACCATTGACCACAACACTCTTCTTTCTCGTTTGGAATCTGTCTTCGGCATCAGTGGTAAAGCTCTCCAGTGGTTCACCTCTTATCTTTCTAACCGTACCCAGATTGTTTCCATTCAGGACACCAACTCTGTCCCAGCCTCTGTTTCCTGTGGTGTGCCACAGGGATCAGTCCTGGGGCCTGTTCTATTTGTTCTCTACACTTCTCCTCTTTCAGACGTCATGTCCAAGCATTCAGCTCTCCATCACTCATTCGCTGATGATACCCAACTGCAGAAATCTTCAAAGCCTAATGAAATTGATGATCTAGTTTTGTCCATGCAGGATACTGTTTCAGATGTCAAGTCCTGGATGATCTCCAATAAATTGAAACTCAATGATGATAAGAGTGAGGCAATGATCGTTTCCACTCAGAGAAGTTCCACCTCTGTTCAGTTTCCTGACTCTCTTGTCATTGGCGATGCTACTGTCCCTTTCTGTCAATCAGCTAAAAACCTTGGTGTAACCCTCGATTGTCAACTAACTATGATCACTCATGTCATGACTGATTCGTAATGTGAACTTTGAACTCCGTCGTATTAGTGCCATTCGTCACTATCTCACAGTTGAAGCCACCAAGACTCTAGTATCAGCTTTTGTACTGTCTCGCATCGATTATTGCAATTCCCTACTTGTAGGCTGTCCTCAAACCCTCCTCAACAAACTTCAGAAAGTTCAAAACAATGCAGCTCGGTTAATCCTTAAAGTCCCTCGTACAGACCACATCAAACCCCACCTCAAGACCTTACACTGGCTTCCAGTCGAGGCAAGAATAAAGTATAAAATTGCTTGCCTCTGTTTCAATGCTGTCCATTCATCTAGTCCTGCCTACCTCTCTGATCTCGTTCACCTGTACTCACCCTCCAGGTCTCTCCGTTCCTCTTCTGACAAACTTATCCTTTCTATTCCTCGTACTAACACTAAGACAAATGGTGAACGATCATTTTCTTTCAGCGCCCCTTCTGTCTGGAACACCCTACCATATGAACTTCGTTCTGCTAAATCTTTCCAGTCTTTCAAAACCGCTCTTAAAACTCACCTCTTCCGGCAATACCTCTGATTTCTTCCTTGTCCTGTTTCCTGCCTTAAAATGATGTCCCCCACATTGTGGGTGGGTGGGTGCGCGCGCGTATGTGGGTGTGGGCGTGTGCGTGCGTGCGTGTTGTGGCTGTGTGCATGTTTGTGATAGTTGATATTGTAGTAGCTTATTTATGATTTATGTATTTATTTAAACAATAGAGAAGCAGTGTGAGCTCAAGAGAGAAAGGGCGCTCTATAAATGCAGGGATGTGAGAGGGCCCCAAATAAAAAAGCGTAGTCGATGGTATCGTCAAAGTACTCAAACGAGACTTTGCCTCCGACATCATTTTTTTTCGCGGTTCGTCTACACGGATCTTACTGTCCAATCCCTGTCAAATTTGCATTGGCATCCTTTGTCAATCTCTTCTTTCCTCACATCTATGGTGTGATAAATAATGTTCATGGTTGACGATAAAACAGTCACTCAATAGCTTTGAAAACATCCAAATCTTCCTTAGAAATCATAGCGAACACATAAAAATGATGCATTGCCATTGGACGTAACCAGCCAACCACAGAGAAGCTTACAAAATTCAGTCAAGGGAATGTACTCATGCTACAAACTGCTCGACAATCTGTACGATCATCTCTCTCTCTATACGTTTACTTTTTTTTTTTTTTTTAGTCGAATAGAAAAAGCGCATTTACGCGCTTACGCGTAGCTCTCACATCCCTGTAAATGTTATTTATTATTATTATTATTATATCAGGAGTGGTTGAACATGATGATACTTAGAGACCTTGAGGACAAGTCTGGCAGCAGAGTTCTGGACTTTTTGAAGCTTGTCAAGGAGGTGTTGGGGGCAGCCATACAAGAGTGAATTACAATAATCTAATTTAGAGAGAACAAAAGCGCAGACTAGTATCTTAGCAGTAGCTATAGACAGGAGATGGCGAATCGTACCAATGCGACGCAGCTCACAGTATGCTGACCGACAGATAGTTTGAACTTGTGAGTCAACACTCATATCTTGAGAGATGTGGAAGCCAAGATTTCTAGCAGAAGGAGAAAAAGGTATTCGAGTGTCACAGACAGAGATGGAATCAGGCTTTGGGTACGAAAGTTGTCTAGATGGAGAGTGGATGAACAAGGCCTCCGTTTTGTCGTCAATCAGCTTCAGTTTGTTTTGTAGCATCCATGATTTGATGTTGCGAATGCAGAATTCCAGTGAAGATATAGAAGGAAGAATGGTAGATGGGGATACAGGCTTGTGGAGTTGTGTATCATCAGCAAAAGACTGAGAATCAACTGAATGACTGAAGTTAAGCCACACTACCGCTATTTATAAAAACATTATTCTCGTTCCTTCTCTCACTTTTTCCATCATAATTAAGCATTTTTTATACTTATATAAGCAAACTCATCATCTCCTGACAAGATAACATAGAGTTATACAAGTTAAGAATTAAAATACACCTTGCATTCATGAATACTCAAAACACACACATGACCACAGACCTGTTTTCTCTACGGATTTGTCCGTAATTGTTACGTTTTGAGACCTCTGATTACGCTATTGTGGTCAGCAACAAAAAATTAAGCATTTCCACCGAACAAGTGCGAAAAAAAGAAGAAGAAATTGAAAGGCGGCATGGCGTTTTAGCCCAAACCACACGCACGCACACAGCCTAGTGAACGACTTTATGGAAATCGGCCTGGGATTTGAACACAGGCACCAATGTTGCCACTTCACCCCCTCCCTCCCCCTGAACCACACACACAGCCTAGTGGATAACTTTATGGAAATCAGCCTGGGATTTGAACACAGGCACCAATGTTGCCACTTCACCCCCTCCCTCCCCCTGAACCACACACACAGCCTAGTGGATAACTTTATGGAAATCAGCCTGGGATTTGAACACAGGCACCAATGTTGCCACTTCACCCCCTCCCTCCCCCTGAACCACACACACAGCCTAGTGGATAACTTTATGGAAATCAGTCTGGGATTTGAACACAGGCACCAATGTTGCCACTTCACCCCCTCCCCCTGAACCACACACACAGCCTAGTGGACAACTTTATGGAAATCAGCCTGGGATTTGAACACAGGCACAAACGTGGCCACCTCATCCATCTCCACTTTGTATCCCCTCAGCCACTGCCCCCCCTCATACACCTCCCCTCTCAGCACGTCCTTCCAGCGAAGGTCCTTGACCTTGGGCAGGTAGACGTCGCGGCGACGACCTCCGGGGGTCAGCACCGGGGCAACCAGCATTTGGTTGCCGACCAGAAATTCGCAGTCGATGCGTTGGGCCGTTTCATCTTCAGTTGCCATCCACCATAAGGGACGAATGATTGGTGCTCCTGGTGACATAATGATATGCACTCATTAACATAATTATATGCACTCATTAACATAATGATATAAATTCGCTGTCGATGCGATGCGTTGAGCCGTTTCATCTTCAGTTGCCATCCACCATAAGGGACGAATGATTGGTGCTCCTGGTGGCATAATTATATGCACTCATTAACATAATGATATGCACTCATTAACATAATGATATGCACTCATTAACATAATTATATAAATTCGCTGTCGATGCGTTGAGCCGTTTCATCTTCAGTTGCCATCCACCATAAGGGACGAATGATTGGTGCTCCTGGTGACATAATGATATGCACTCATTAACATAATGATATGCACTCAACATAATTATATGCACTCATTAACATAATGATATAAATGCACTCATTAACATAATGATATAAATTCGCTGTCGATGCGTTGAGCCGTTTCATCTTCAGTTGCCATCCACCATAAGGGACGAATGATTGGTGCTCCTGGTGACATAATGATATGCACTCATTAACATAATGATATGCACTCATTAACATAATGATATAAATTCGCTGTCGATGCATTGAGCCGTTTCATCTTCAGCTGCCATCCACCATAAGGGACGAATGATTGGTGCTCCTGGTGACATAATGATATGCACTCATTAACATAATGATATGCACTCATTAACATAATGATATAAATTCGCTGTCGATGCATTGAGCCGTTTCATCTTCAGCTGCCATCCACCATAAGGGACGAATGATTGGTGCTCCTGGTGACATAATGATATGCACTCATTAACATAATGATATGCACTCATTAACATAATGATATAAATTCGCTGTCGATGCATTGAGCCGTTTCATCTTCAGTTTTCATCCACCATAAGGGACGAATGATTGGTGCTCCTGACGAATGAACATAATGATATGCACTCATTAACATAATGATATGCACTCATTAACATAATGATATAAATTCGCTGTCGATGCATTGAGCCGTTTCATCTTCAGTTGCCATCCACCATAAGGGACGAATGATTGGTGCTCCTGGTGACATAATGATATGCACTCATTAACATAATGATATGCACTCATTAACATAATGATATGCACTCATTAACATAATATAAATTCGCTGTCGATGCGTTGAGCCGTTTCATCTTCAGTTGCCATCCACTATAAGGGACGAATGATTGGTGCTCCTGGTGACATAATGATATGCACTCATTAACATAATGATATGCACTCATTAACATAATGATATGCACTCATTAACATAATGATATGCACTCATTAACATAATATAAATTCGCTGTCGATGCGTTGAGCCGTTTCATCTTCAGTTGCCATCCACCATAAGGGACGAATGATTGGTGCTCCTGGTGACACAATGATATGCACTCATTAACATAATGATATGCACTCATTAACATAATGATATAAATTCGCTGTCGATGTGTTGATCCGTTTCATCTTCAGTTGCCATCCACCATAAGGGATGAATGATTGGTGCTCCTGGTGACATAATGATATGCACTCATTAACATAATATAATTTCGCTGTCGATGCGTTGAGCCGTTTCATCTTCAGTTGCCATCCACCATAAGGGACGAATGATTGGTTCTCCTGTTGACATAATGATATGCACTCATTAACATAATAATATGCACTCATTAACATAATGATATAAATTCGCTGTCGATGCATTGAGCCGTTTCATCTTCAGTTGCCATCCACCATAAGGGACGAATGATTGGTGCTCCTGGTGACATAATGATATGCACTCATTAACATACCATATTTTATGGACTACAAGGCACACCTGATTATAAGGCGCACCCCCCAAATTTTACACAAAATTCAGGGTTTGTCCCTGGTGAGCGCTCAGAGAAGGGATTCGTGCGCTAGTGTTCTAGCGACCATTCAAAGTAGTGGTAAATGAAGGGCAGGAGCTGTGCCGGTCGGGGTTTGTCCTTGGTGAGCGCTCAGAGAAGGGATTCGTGCGTTAGTGTTCTAGCGACCATTCAAAGTAGTGGTAAATGAAGGGCAGGAGCTGTGCCGGTCGGGGTTTGTCCTTGGTGAGCGCTCAGAGAAGGGATTCGTGCGCTAGTGTTCTAGCGACCATTCAAAGTAGTGGTAAATGAAGGGCAGGAGCTGTGCCGGTCGGGGTTTGTCCCTAATGTGAGCGCTCAGAGAAGCGATTCGTGCGTTAGTGTTCTAGCGACCATTCAAAGTAGTGGTAAATGAAGGGCAGGAGCTGTGCCGGTCGGGGTTTGTCCTTGGTGAGCGCTCAGAGAAGCGATTCGTGCGCTAGTGTTCTAGCGACCATTCAAAGTAGTGGTAAATGAAGGGCAGGAGCTGTGCCGGTCGGGGTTTGTCCCTGGTGAGCGCTCAGAGAAGGGATTCGTGCGTTAGTGTTCTAGCGACCATTCAAAGTAGTGGTAAATGAAGGGCAGGAGCTGTGCCGGTCGGGGTTTGTCCTTGGTGAGCGCTCAGAGAAGGGATTCGTGCGCTAGTGTTCTAGCGACCATTCAAAGTAGTGGTAAATGAAGGGCAGGAGCTGTGCCGGTCGGGGTTTGTCCTTGGTGAGCGCTCAGAGAAGCGATTCGTGCGTTAGTGTTCTAGCGACCATTCAAAGTAGTGGTAAATGAAGGGCAGGAGCTGTGCCGGTCGGGGTTTGTCCTTGGTGAGCGCTCAGAGAAGCGATTCGTGCGCTAGTGTTCTAGCGACCATTCGAAGTAGTGGTAAATGAAGGGCAGGAGCTGTGCCGGTCGGGGTTGGTCCCTGGTGAGCGCTCAGAGAAGGGATTCGTGCGTTAGTGTTCTAGCGACCATTCAAAGTAGTGGTAAATGAAGGGCAGGAGCTGTGCCGGTCGGGGTTTGTCCCTGGTGAGCGCTCAGAGAAGGGATTCGTGCGTTAGTGTTCTAGCGACCATTCAAAGTAGTGGTAAATGAAGGGCAGGAGCTGTGCCGGTCGGGGTTTGTCCCTGGTGAGCGCTCAGAGAAGGGATTCGTGCGTTAGTGTTCTAGCGACCATTCAAAGTAGTGGTAAATGAAGGGCAGGAGCTGTGCCGGTCGGGGTTTGGTCCCTGGTGAGCGCTCAGAGAAGGGATTCGTGCGTTAGTGTTCTAGCGACCATTCAAAGTAGTGGTAAATGAAGGGCAGGAGCTGTGCCGGTCGGGGTTGGTCCCTGGTGAGCGCTCAGAGAAGGGATTCGTGCGTTAGTGTTCTAGCGACCATTCAAAGTAGTGGTAAATGAAGGGCAGGAGCTGTGCCGGTCGGGGTTTGTCCCTGGTGAGCGCTCAGAGAAGGGATTCGTGCGTTAGTGTTCTAGCGACCATTCGAAGTAGTGGTAAATGAAGGGCAGGAGCTGTGCCGGTCGGGGTTTGTCCCTGGTGAGCGCTCAGAGAAGCGATTCGTGCGCTAGTGTTCTAGCGACCATTCGAAGTAGTGGTAAATGAAGGGCAGGAGCTGTGCCGGTCGGGGTTTGTCCCTGGTGAGCGCTCAGAGAAGCGATTCGTGCGTTAGTGTTCTAGCGACCATTCAAAGTAGTGGTAAATGAAGGGCAGGAGCTGTGCCGGTCGGGGTTTGTCCCTGGTGAGCGCTCAGAGAAGGGATTCGTGCGCTAGTGTTCTAGCGACCATTCGAAGTAGTGGTAAATGAAGGGCAGGAGCTGTGCCGGTCGGGGTTTGTCCCTGGTGAGCGCTCAGAGAAGTGATTCGTGCGCTAGTGTTCTAGCGACCATTCGAAGTAGTGGTAAATGAAGGGCAGGAGCTGTGCCGGTCGGGGTTTGTCCCTGGTGAGCGCTCAGAGAAGGGATTCGTGCGCTAGTGTTCTAGCGACCATTCAAAGTAGTGGTAAATGAAGGGCAGGAGCTGTGCCGGTCGGGGTTTGTCCCTGGTGAGCGCTCAGAGAAGGGATTCGTGCGCTAGTGTTCTAGCGACCATTCAAAGTAGTGGTAAATGAAGGGCAGGAGCTGTGCCGGTCGGGGTTTGTCCTTGGTGAGCGCTCAGAGAAGGGATTCGTGCGCTAGTGTTCTAGCGACCATTCAAAGTAGTGGTAAATGAAGGGCAGGAGCTGTGCCGGTCGGGGTTTGTCCCTGGTGAGCGCTCAGAGAAGGGATTCGTGCGCTAGTGTTCTAGCGACCATTCAAAGTAGTGGTAAATGAAGGGCAGGAGCTGTGCCGGTCGGGGTTTGTCCTTGGTGAGCGCTCAGAGAAGGGATTCGTGCGCTAGTGTTCTAGCGACCATTCAAAGTAGTGGTAAATGAAGGGCAGGAGCTGTGCCGGTCGGGGTTTGTCCCTGGTGAGCGCTCAGAGAAGGGATTCGTGCGCTAGTGTTCTAGCGACCATTCAAAGTAGTGGTAAATGAAGGGCAGGAGCTGTGCCGGTCGGGGTTTGTCCCTGGTGAGCGCTCAGAGAAGGGATTCGTGCGCTAGTGTTCTAGCGACCATTCAAAGTAGTGGTAAATGAAGGGCAGGAGCTGTGCCGGTCGGGGTTTGTCCCTGGTGAGCGCTCAGAGAAGGGATTCGTGCGCTAGTGTTCTAGCGACCATTCAAAGTAGTGGTAAATGAAGGGCAGGAGCTGTGCCGGTCGGGGTTTGTCCCTGGTGAGCGCTCAGAGAAGGGATTCGTGCGCTAGTGTTCTAGCGACCATTCAAAGTAGTGGTAAATGAAGGGCAGGAGCTGTGCCGGTCGGGGTTTGTCCCTGGTGAGCGCTCAGAGAAGGGATTCGTGCGCTAGTGTTCTAGCGACCATTCAAAGTAGTGGTAAATGAAGGGCAGGAGCTGTGCCGGTCGGGGTTTGTCCCTGGTGAGCGCTCAGAGAAGGGATTCGTGCGCTAGTGTTCTAGCGACCATTCAAAGTAGTGGTAAATGAAGGGCAGGAGCTGTGCCGGTCGGGGTTTGTCCCTGGTGAGCGCTCAGAGAAGGGATTCGTGCGCTAGTGTTCTAGCGACCATTCAAAGTAGTGGTAAATGAAGGGCAGGAGCTGTGCCGGTCGGGGTTTGTCCCTGGTGAGCGCTCAGAGAAGGGATTCGTGCGCTAGTGTTCTAGCGACCATTCAAAGTAGTGGTAAATGAAGGGCAGGAGCTGTGCCGGTCGGGGTTTGTCCCTGGTGAGCGCTCAGAGAAGGGATTCGTGCGCTAGTGTTCTAGCGACCATTCAAAGTAGTGGTAAATGAAGGGCAGGAGCTGTGCCGGTCGGGGTTTGTCCCTGGTGAGCGCTCAGAGAAGGGATTCGTGCGCTAGTGTTCTAGCGACCATTCAAAGTAGTGGTAAATGAAGGGCAGGAGCTGTGCCGGTCGGGGTTTGTCCCTGGTGAGCGCTCAGAGAAGGGATTCGTGCGCTAGTGTTCTAGCGACCATTCAAAGTAGTGGTAAATGAAGGGCAGGAGCTGTGCCGGTCGGGGTTTGTCCCTGGTGAGCGCTCAGAGAAGGGATTCGTGCGCTAGTGTTCTAGCGACCATTCAAAGTAGTGGTAAATGAAGGGCAGGAGCTGTGCCGGTCGGGGTTTGTCCCTGGTGAGCGCTCAGAGAAGGGATTCGTGCGCTAGTGTTCTAGCGACCATTCAAAGTAGTGGTAAATGAAGGGCAGGAGCTGTGCCGGTCGGGGTTTGTCCCTGGTGAGCGCTCAGAGAAGGGATTCGTGCGCTAGTGTTCTAGCGACCATTCAAAGTAGTGGTAAATGAAGGGCAGGAGCTGTGCCGGTCGGGGTTTGTCCCTGGTGAGCGCTCAGAGAAGGGATTCGTGCGCTAGTGTTCTAGCGACCATTCAAAGTAGTGGTAAATGAAGGGCAGGAGCTGTGCCGGTCGGGGTTTGTCCCTGGTGAGCGCTCAGAGAAGGGATTCGTGCGCTAGTGTTCTAGCGACCATTCAAAGTAGTGGTAAATGAAGGGCAGGAGCTGTGCCGGTCGGGGTTTGTCCCTGGTGAGCGCTCAGAGAAGGGATTCGTGCGCTAGTGTTCTAGCGACCATTCAAAGTAGTGGTAAATGAAGGGCAGGAGCTGTGCCGGTCGGGGTTTGTCCCTGGTGAGCGCTCAGAGAAGGGATTCGTGCGCTAGTGTTCTAGCGACCATTCAAAGTAGTGGTAAATGAAGGGCAGGAGCTGTGCCGGTCGGGGTTTGTCCCTGGTGAGCGCTCAGAGAAGGGATTCGTGCGCTAGTGTTCTAGCGACCATTCAAAGTAGTGGTAAATGAAGGGCAGGAGCTGTGCCGGTCGGGGTTTGTCCCTGGTGAGCGCTCAGAGAAGGGATTCGTGCGCTAGTGTTCTAGCGACCATTCAAAGTAGTGGTAAATGAAGGGCAGGAGCTGTGCCGGTCGGGGTTTGTCCCTGGTGAGCGCTCAGAGAAGGGATTCGTGCGCTAGTGTTCTAGCGACCATTCAAAGTAGTGGTAAATGAAGGGCAGGAGCTGTGCCGGTCGGGGTTTGTCCCTGGTGAGCGCTCAGAGAAGGGATTCGTGCGCTAGTGTTCTAGCGACCATTCAAAGTAGTGGTAAATGAAGGGCAGGAGCTGTGCCGGTCGGGGTTTGTCCCTGGTGAGCGCTCAGAGAAGGGATTCGTGCGCTAGTGGCGGATTTCCTCCTTGTTGGTGGCTCCAGGGGGCAGTTTTGAGATCAGTGTGAATCACTTCAGAAAATTTAAGGGGGTGGGGGGTGGGGGGGGATATTTCAGCAAACTGTGGGCAAATGTCCGTGATACAATACAAATACAATAGACACACCTGTCTTGAGGAACTCCTTAACAGCGGTCTGTATGATGGGGAACACCCTCTGCGCACGGTATTTCAGCAAACTGTGGGCAATGTCCGTGACTTTCTGACCATACTCCCAGGGTCCAACCGACATCTCAAACGCTGGCAGAAATATGGACAGCTCTAGCCACCTGAAAAGAAAAGAAGAAAATGATGAAGATAACTCATTTCAATTGTTCTTTGGGTAACAACCTTACCTTTCTGACCATAATCCTAACAAGCAACGTCTCAAGCTCTGGATGGAATATGGACAGCTCCAACCAGCTAAAAAATGAAAATAATGATTTTTCAACTGTTGTTCTTTAAAGAAAAACATGACAAACCTCCGACTTACTCCTTAGGACCATCTCACATTTGATGCTGGCAACAATATGGACATGTGCTGCCATCTGTGAACTAAAACTTCATTGAATTCTTCTAGCACCATGTATTCTTTGGACGTTCTTGGTTGTCTCTTGCATCTCAAATGAAAAGAGGGAGGTCACTATTTTTTCGAGTATGCACGCTTTGCTTTAAAGACCCACCACATCCATGAGTGAAAATCACGTGTTTCCCTCTCTCGCTGGTAAGAAATCTTATTTGGGCCAGGTGTGACTCCCATACAAATGCCCCCAAATTCAAATCGAGACAGACTTTGAAGAGCAGCCTCAATTTGAATTTGGGGACATTTGTATGTAGGTCAAACCTGGTCAGAAAAAATCAAGGGGTTTAATTTTGCTGGGTCAGTGTGTCTTTAATGGAAAAAAATCACTGACGTAAGCTCTAATAATAGACAAACACATGGCAGGCCGCTTGGCAGTGAATGTCTCTGCATCTGGTAGGAGTGAACTGTGATGTACTGTTCTCCTTTTCATCAAAGGTGTGCACCCTCCCCCCCCCCCCTCCCCCTACAGTCCCGCCATGACAAAGGGGTATCCCATCATCATCATTATATTATAATTACCTGACATACAGCTCTTGATCAGGCAGTGCATATCTGTTCTCCTTTTCATCAAAGGTGTCCACCCTCACCCCCCCCCCCCCCTCACCCTACAGTCCCGCCATGACAAAGGGGTATCCCCATCATCATCATCATCATCGTTATTATAATATTATAATTACCTGACATACAGCTCTTGATCAGGCAGTGCATATCTGTTCTCCTTTTCATCAAAGGTGTCCACCCTCACCCACCCCCCCCCTCACCCTACAGTCCCGCCATGACAAAGGGGTATCCCATCATCATCATCATCATCATCGTTATTATAATATTATAATTACCTGACATACAGCTCTTGATCAGGCAGTGCATATCTGTTCTCCTTTTCATCAAAGGTGTCCACCCTCACCCCGCCTACAGGCCCCGCCATGACAAAGGGGTATCCCATCATCATCATCATCATCGTTATTATAATATTATAATTACCTGACATACAGCTCTTGATCAGGCAGTGCATATCTGTTCTCCTTTTCATCAAAGGTGTCCACCCTCACCCCGCCTACAGGCCCCGCCATGACAAAGGGGTATCCCATCATCATCATCATCATCGTTATTATAATATTATAATTACCTGACATACAGCTCTTGATCAGGCAGTGCATATCTGTTCTCCTTTTCATCAAAGGTGTCCACCCTCACCCCGCCTACAGGCCCCGCCATGACAAAGGGGTATCCCATCAGGCCTGCAGTCAGCACGGCTGGAATCAGACTCCTCAGCCCCATCTGGTGGCTCCACGACGAATTACGAGCCCCTAGATCCACTAGGAGGGGGGCACTCTGGCTGCGGTAAACGGCGGCCACCACAGAGTTGTTTCCCATGGATCGCGCGAAGTTGACGTAATGCGTGGTGTAGTGGGTGGGGGTGGGGAGAGGGAGGTGGGTGGGGGAAGAGGGGGGAAGGAGGGGGGCCTCACCTGTGACATACATAATAAGAAACACTGTTTATTGTATCATATGCTACAAAATGTAGATGACGTAATGCATGCTGTAATGGGTGGGGGAGGGAGGGAGGAGGGAGGGAGGAGGGGGGGAGGAGGGGGGAGGAGGGGGGGAGGAGGGAGGCCTCACCTGTGACATACATAATAAGAAACACTGTTTATTGTATCATATGCTACAAAATGTAGATGACGTAATGCATGCTGTAATGGGTGGGGGAGGGAGGGAGGAGGGAGGGAGGAGGGGGGAGGAGGGGGGGGAGGAGGGGGAGGAGGGAGGCCTCACCTGTGACATACATAATAAGAAACACTGTTTATTGTATCATATGCTACAAAATGTAGATGACGTAATGCATGCTGTAATGGGTGGGGGTGGGGGTGAAGGGGGAGGAGGGAGGGAGGAGGGAGGGATGGGGGGGAGGGGGGGAGGAGGGAGGCCTCACCTGTGACATACATAATAAGAAACATTGATGTTTATTGTATCATATGCTACAAAATGTAGATGACGTAATGCATGTTTGATGCTAATCAGCGCTGAAGGATTGTTGATAATAATAACATGTTTGATGCTAATCAGCGCTGAAGGATTGTTGATAATAATAACATGTTTGATGCTAATCAATGCTGAAGGATTGTTGATAATAATAACATGTTTGATGCTAATCAATGCTGAAGGATTGTTGATAATAATAACATTTTTGATGCTAATCAGCGCTGAAGGATTGTTGATAATGATAACATGTTTGATGCTAATCAGCGCTGAAGGATTGTTGATAATGATAACATGTTTGATGCTAATCAGCGCTGAAGGATTGTTGATAATGATAACATGTTTGATGCTAATCAGCGCTGAAGGATTGTTGATAATGATAACATGTTTGATGCTAATCAGCGCTGAAGGATTGTTGATAATAATAACATGTTTGATGCTAATCAGCGCTGAAGGATTGTTGATAATGATAACATGTTTGATGCTAATCAGCGCTGAAGGATTGTTGATAATGATAACATGTTTGATGCTAATCAGCGCTGAAGGATTGTTGATAATGATAACATGTTTGATGCTAATCAGCGCTGAAGGATTGTTGATAATAATAACATGTTTGATGCTAATCAGCGCTGAAGGATTGTTGATAATAATAACATGTTTGATGCTAATCAGCGCTGAAGGATTGTTGATAATGATAACATGTTTGATGCTAATCAATGCTGAAGGATTGTTGATAATGATAACATGTTTGATGCTAATCAATGCTGAAGGATTGTTGATAATGATAACATGTTTGATGCTAATCAATGCTGAAGGATTGTTGATAATAATAACATGTTTGATGCTAATCAGCGCTGAAGGATTGTTGATAATAATAACATGTTTGATGCTAATCAGCGCTGAAGGATTGTTGATAATGATAACATGTTTGATGCTAATCAATGCTGAAGGATTGTTGATAATGATAACATGTTTGATGCTAATCAATGCTGAAGGATTGTTGATAATGATAACATGTTTGATGCTAATCAGCGCTGAAGGATTGTTGATAATGATAACATGTTTGATGCTAATCAGCGCTGAAGGATTGTTGATAATGATAACATGTTTGATGCTAATCAGCGCTGAAGGATTGTTGATAATAATAACATGTTTGATGCTAATCAGCGCTGAAGGATTGTTGATAATGATAACATGTTTGATGCTAATCAGCGCTGAAGGATTGTTGATAATAATAACATGTTTGATGCTAATCAGCGCTGAAGGATTGTTGATAATAATAACATGTTTGATGCTAATCAGCGCTGAAGGATTGTTGATAATGATAACATGTTTGATGCTAATCAGCGCTGAAGGATTGTTGATAATAATAACATGTTTGATGCTAATCAGCGCTGAAGGATTGTTGATAATGATAACATGTTTGATGCTAATCAGCGCTGAAGGATTGTTGATAATGATAACATGTTTGATGCTAATCAATGCTGAAGGATTGTTGATAATAATAACGAATTATGAAGCTTAATAAATCCTTCTCATAAACTTTGTTTTACAAGTTAGGTGTACGATTGAATCTTAAAAAGCCCTCAGCACTAACAAGGCCGACACTAACCCCTAGCTAACACTAACACTACTAACAGGGTGGGATGGACAAACCAGTCCACCAGGACATCACTAACAAGGCCCCACACTAACCCCTAGCTAACATTAACACTAACACTACTAACAGGGTGGGATGGACAAACCACAGTCCACCAGGACATCACTAACAAGGCCCCACACTAACCCCTGGCTAACACTAACACTACTAACAGGGTGGGATGGACAAACCACAGTCCACCAGGACATCACTAACAAGGCCCCACACTAACCCCTGGCTAACACTAACACTACTAACAGGGTGGGTGGGATGGACAAACCACACACACACTAACCACTGTCAACTGAAATAGAGCAACAGCAGATTATATTTTAAAATGATGTCAGTCTTTAGTTTAGGTCATTGTCACAAATTCTGGCCTTCTTTGTGACAGCCAATCAGTTTTCGAGCTTCCACGGCGGCAGAGTTTTAAATTAAGAAACTGCCAAGTTGACTACGGAAGAAAGGCTTGAGAAAAACGCCAGGATCGTGCTACTTGTTAGAATTTTATGTTGCCCTTTACTTGGATTTGTGTCAACTTCACTGATTGGTCGAGGCCGGCCAATGAGGGACTTTGAGAGGAAAAGAGAAACTGTTCACTAGATTTCAAAGTATTGTAGTTTTTGAGAGTGTAATGTTGGTCAGTTCGCTCTCGACTGGCTTACAAGAAAGAAGAGAAGTAGCCTGCCTGAGGAAAGCGCATATCTTCGCCGACTGCGCCAGAACTTCGGTGTCCCATTCAGAGGCGATGTGTGATTCGCTTCTCACATGAAAAGAAAGCAGCGACCGGTGCTGAGACCTTCAAGGGACCTTGGAGAAGGTTGGACCGGGGAGAGGAAGTCAGCGAGTCGAACTCCTCGACTGGAACTGCTCGGGTGTACATAGCCCCTACACCCATTCACCAGGAGGTTGTCCTGACTTTTTCCAAGCAGCCCTCCAGCGAGCTTCACTGGCAGTTTGGGGTAAGTGAGAGGGAGACGGTTGTTCCTGTTTGAAACACGTAGTTTTGTTGCCGCGTTGTTATTTCTGAAGTTATAACTGTTTGGTCCAGGAACGGTTATGTTCGTGTTTGTTTTACGGTCCGTGTGGAAGTCCGGACAATAGACACTCGTATTTAGAAGTATAAATGTACTTTGCATCTTTTCGTGAAAGATGGTCGTTCCATTTTTAAAAGGAGATAAATTAACCACACGTTCCTAATTTTCGTGTGCAAAATTACTTACCTTTCCAGTATTGTTTTCATAAATCCAAAACCTCTATTTGGTTTGGGCGTGGTTACAGTTTTCTTCCTGGGCGGGGGGGGGGGGAGTCCTTGTACAAACTGTATCGTCTGTGAGTCCTTGTACAAACTGTATCGTCTGTGAGTCCTTGTACCAACTGTATCGTCTGTGAGTCCTTGTACAAACTGTATCGTCTGTGAGTCCTTGTACAAATTGTATCGTCTGTGAGTCCTTGTACAAATTGTATCGTCTGTGAGTCCTTGTACAAACTGTATCATCTGTGAGTCCTTGTACAAACTGTATCGTCTGTGAGTCCTTGTACAAACTGTATCGTCTGTGAGTCCTTGTACAAACTGTATCATCTGTGAGTCCTTGTACAAACTGTATCGTCTGTGAGTCCTTGTACAAACTGTATCGTCTGTGAGTCCTTGTACACATTGTATCGTCTGTGAGTCCTTGTACCAACTGTATCGTCTGTGAGTCCTTGTACAAATTGTATCGTCTGTGAGTCCTTGTACAAACTGTATCGTCTGTGAGTCCTTGTACAAATTGTATCGTCTGTGAGTCCTTGTACAAATTGTATCGTCTGTGAGTCCTTGTACAAACTGTATCGTCTGTGAGTCCTTGTACAAACTGTATCGTCTGTGAGTCCTTGCACAAACTGTATCGTCTGTGAGTCCTTGTACAAACTGTATCATCTGTGAGTCCTTGTACAAACTGTATCGTCTGTGAGTCCTTGTACAAACTGTATCGTCTGTGAGTCCTTGTACAAACTGTATCGTCTGTGAGTCCTTGTACAAACTGTATCGTCTGTGAGTCCTTGTACAAACTGTATCATCTGTGAGTCCTTGTACAAACTGTATCGTCTGTGAGTCCTTGTACAAACTGTATCGTCTGTGAGTCCTTGTACAAACTGTATCGTCTGTACGTACCCGTACATAGGTGTGTCCAGCATAAGGTTTTTGCTAGGATGTTTCGTTTAGCTCATTATGTATTCAGTGAGCTGTTTTCGGAGTCAAGCAGCTTGGAGTTTTTCTTAGGTAGCGTTTGTTCGCAGCGAACGTATTGTGCAGCCGTAGCGCAGCTTAATTTGGATTGTATTATAACTATTTTTCTAATGTCATGGAATAATAATGGTTAACATTGATAATGCTTTGTCAGCGGTGTCAATAATTATGCAAAGCAGTAATATTGGTCGTTTCTTAGTTAAAGCTAAACGCTAAAGTTTTGTTGTAACGTTTTTCGGATACGTTAGCGTGTGATAAGCTATGCATTGATTTGATGTGATGCATGTCTCTTTTCTCAATTTCTTCTTAGCAACCAGTCATTCTAAATTATATCCCTTTTGACTAAGAACACTTGTAGTAAGTTGTTTCCCTTGGTTTTGACGGACTGGTTTGCTGAATCTTCTATCATTTCTTCTTTATCATCGCCTCGCTTATCACTACTCATAAACGTAGGGATCGTCTGCGACATTGTCTTCGCAACAGTAACGGTGCATGTTCTTATGTGCATGGCACACACTTCTCTTGTGTGTATTCAGCCAAAAACAGAAACCCCGGACTGACGTGGAGAAACCAGGGTTGGAGAGGACTGATGTGGAGAAACCAGGGATGGAGAGGACTGACATGGAGAAACCAGGGATGGAGAGGACTGACATGGAGAAACAAGGGATGGAGAGGACTGACATGGAGAAACAAGGGAAGGAGAGGACTGACGTGGAGAAACCAGGGATGGAGAGGACTGACGTGGAGAAACCAGGGATGGAGAGGACTGACATGGAGAAACAAGGGATGGAGAGGACTGACATGGAGAAACCAGGGATGGAGAGGACTGACGTGGAGAAACCAGGGATGGAGAGGACTGATGTGGAGAAACCAGGGATGGAGAGGACTGACATGGAGAAACCAGGGATGGAGAGGACTGACGTGGAGAAACCAGGGATGGAGAGGACTGACGTGGAGAAACCAGGGATGGAGGACTGACGTGGAGAAACCAGGGATGGAGAGGACTGACGTGAAGAAACAAGGGATGGGGAGGACTGACGTGGAGAAAGCAGGGTTGGAGAGGACTGACGTGGAGAAACCAGGGATGGAGAGGACTGACGTGGAGAAACCAGGGATGGAGAGGACTGACGTGGAGAAACCAGGGATGGCGAGGACTGACGTGGAGAAACCAGGGATGGACTATGGAGAGGACTGATGTGGAGAAACCAGGGATGGAGAGGACTGACGTGGAGAAACCAGGGATGGACTATGGAGAGGACTGACGTGGAGAAACCAGGGATGGAGAGGACTGACGTGGAGAAACCAGGGATGGGGAGGATCGAAGACGAGGGGGCAATTTAAGATGCTTCAGGACTCGCTGTACCTGAGCTCCCAAGGGTACGACCAGGCCCTTCGCAACTGGATGACACCAGTGTGTCTACCGGCGTCTACACTTCCTAAGAACTTTGGGCGTTGTGTGGAACGTGACTAGTGCAGTGACACCGTGCTCCACTGAACAGACTAGATAACTAAAAGAGAGAGTGTGTGTGAGTGAGGGGAACGTGACTAGTGCAGTGACACTGTGCACCACTGAACAGACTAGATAAGTAAAAGAGAGAGTGTGTGTGAGCGAGGGGAACAGGACTAGTGCAGTGACACCGTGCACCACTGAACAGACTAGATAAGTAAAAGAGAGAGTGTGTGTGAGCGAGGGGAACGTGACTAGTGCAGTGACACCGTGCACCGCTGAACAGACTAGATAAGTAAAAGAGAGAGTGTGTGTGAGCGAGGGCGGTGACTTGCCTATTCTTTTCTCGTGGCATTGGCATAATTGTAACGTGTTTTATTAGGCTGGTCCACACCCTGGGTAGATTGGTTGTTAGATGAAAGTACTGGGAAGGAAGGTGGGGGATGTTTTCTTTAGGCTGGTCCATACCCCAGGTAGATTGGTTGTTAGATGTAAGTACTGGGAAGGAAGGTGGGGGATGTTTTCTTTAGGCTGGTCCATACCCCAGGTAGATTGGTTGTTAGATGTAAGTACTGGGAAGGAAGGTGGGGGATGTTTTCTTTAGGCTGGTCCATACCCCAGGTAGATTGGTTGTTAGATGTAAGTACTGGGAAGGAAGGTGGGGGATGTTTTCTTTAGGTTGGCCCATACCCTGGGTAGATTGGTTGTTAGATGTAAGTACTGGGAAGGAAGGTGGGGATGTTTTCTTTAGGCTGGTCCATACCCCAGGTAGATTGGTTGTTAGATGTAAGTACTGGGAAGGAAGGTGGGGGATGTTTTCTTTAGGTTGGCCCATACCCCGGGTAGATTGGTTGTTAGATGTAGATACTGGGAAGGAAGGTGGGGGATGTTTTCTTTAGGCTGGTCCATACCCCAGGTAGATTGGTTGTTAGATGTAAGTACTGGGAAGGAAGGTGGGGGATGTTTTCTTTAGGCTGGCCCATACCCTGGGTAGATTGGTTGTTAGATGTAAGTACTGGGAAGGAAGGTGGGGGATGTTTTCTTTAGGTTGGCCCATACCCCGGGTAGATTGGTTGTTAGATGTAGATACTGGGAAGGAAGGTGTGGGATGTTTTCTTTAGGCTGGTCCATACCCCAGGTAGATTGGTTGTTAGATGTAAGTACTGGGAAGGAAGGTGGGGGATGTTTTCTTTAGGTTGGCCCATACCCTGGGTAGATTGGTTGTTAGATGAAAGTACTGGGAAGGAAGGTGGGGGATGTTTTCTTTAGGTTGGCCCACACCCCAGGTAGATTGGTTGTTAGATGAAAGTACTGGGAAGGAAGGTGGGGATGTTTTCTTAGGTTGAAGTTAAGTAGTTGGTTTTTTAGTTTTAATTAGGTCCCTAGCTTTTCAGTTTCATTATATGCAAACTACCATTGATGCCAAGGAATAAATATTCATGTTTTTTGTATCGTAAACTGGTCTCCGGTGTTGCTCGTGTGTGAGTGGAGGAAGCATGTGGACGCACCCCAATGTGAACTGTTACCCCTAGATGACAAACCCTTTACAGTCATCCATGACCAGAGTGAAAACAGACACACACACTGAAAAACAGTCACACACACACTGACAAACAGACACACACACTGACAGACAGACACACACACACTGACAAACAGACACACACACACTGACAGACACTGAGTGACTGACACACAAGCACACACTGACAAACAGGCACACACAGTGACACACACACTGACAAACAGACAGACACTGACAAACACACAGGCACACACTGACAAACACACAGGCACACACTGACAAACAGGCACACACTGACAAACACACTGACAAACACACAGGCACACACTGACAAACACACAGGCACACACTGACAAACACACAGGCACACACTGACAAACAGGCACACACTGACAAACAGGCACACACTGACAAACACACAGGCACACACTGACCACTGTCAAAGTGAAAGGCAGCAACAGCAGACTCTTTCATGAATGACGTCAGTCGCTGTGTCACCCACTGACACACCTCAGGGTTGGTGAAGTCCATTAATTTGACATCTTTGCCTTGGCCCCACATAACAACTTGATCCTGGAAAAACATAATAGAAATACTATGGAACCTCCATTAAGAAGTCCTCCCTCTAAGTCTAAGATGTGACTCACAATGATCCATTCAATGATGCTGGGCCCAGAGACGCGTTCATCCATTAAATGATGGTGGGCTCAGAGACGTGTTCATCCATTCAATGATGCTGGGCCCAGAAACGTGTTCATCCATTAAATGATGCTGGGCCCAGAGACGTGTTCATCCATTAAATGATGGTGGGCCCAGAGACATGTTCATCCATTAAATGATGCTGGGCCCAGAGACGTGTTCATCCATTAAATGATGCTGGGCCCAGAGACGTGTTCATCCATTAAATGATGCTGGGCCCAGAGACGTGTTCATCCATTAAATGATGCTGGGCCCAGAGACGTGTTCATCCATTAAATGATGGTGGGCCCAGAGACATGTTCATCCATTAAATGATGCTGGGCCCAGAGACATGTTCATCCATTAAATGATGCTGGGCCCAGAGACGTGTTCATCCATTAAATGATGCTGGGCCCAGAGACGTGTTCATCCATTAAATGATGCTGGGCCCAGAGACGTGTTCATCCATTAAATGATGCTGGGCCCAGAGACGTGTTCATCCATTAAATGATGCTGGGCCCAGAGACGTGTTCATCCATTAAATGATGCTGGGCCCAGAGACGTGTTCATCCATTAAATGATGCTGGGCCCAGAGACATGTTCATCCATTAAATGATGCTGGGCCCAGAGACGTGTTCATCCATTAAATGATGGTGGGCCCAGAGACATGTTCATCCATTAAATGATGGTGGGCCAAACAGAGACGTGTTCATCCATTAAATGATGCTGGGCCCAGAGACGTGTTCATCCATTAAATGATGCTGGGCCCAGAGACGTGTTCATCCATTAAATGATGCTGGGCCCAGAGACATGTTCATCCATTAAATGATGCTGGGCCCAGAGACGTGTTCATCCATTAAATGATGCTGGCCCAAACAGAGACGTATTCATCCATTAAATGATGGTGGGCCAAACAGAGATGTGTTCATCCATTAAATGATGATGGGCCAAACAGAGACGTATTCATCCATTAAATGATGGTGGGCCAAACAGAGATGTGTTCATCCATTAAATGATGGTGGGCCAAACAGAGACATGTTCATCAATTCAATGATGGTGGGCCAAACAGACATGTTCATCCATTAAATGATGGTGGGCCCAGAGACGTGTTCATCCATTAAATGATGGTGGGCCAAACAGAGACGTGTTCATCAATTCAATGATGGTGGGCCAAACAGAGACGTGTTCATCAATTCAATGATAGTGGGCCAAACAGAGACGTGTTCATCAATTCAATGATGGTGGGCCAAACAGAGACGTGTTCATCAATTCAATGATGGTGGGCCAAACAGAGACGTGTTCATCAATTCAATGATAGTGGGCCAAACAGAGACGTGTTCATCAATTCAATGATAGTGGGCCAAACAGAGACGTGTTCATCCATTAAATGATGGTGGGCCAAACAGAGACGTGTTCATCCATTAAATGATGGTGGGCCAAACAGAGACGTGTTCATCAATTCAATGATGGTGGGCCAAACAGAGACGTGTTCATCAATTCAATGATGGTGGGCCAAACAGAGACGTGTTCATCAATTCAATGATCGTAGCCCCAAACAGAAGAAGAGACATGTTCACCAATTAAATTATTGTAGTGACACACAGAACACACTAACCTTCACATCAACACACGTAGTGACACACAGAACACACTAACCTTGTTCACATCAACACACGTAGTGACACACAGAACACACTAACCTTGTTCACAGCAACACACGTAGTGACACACATAACACACTAACCTTGTTCACATCAACACACGTAGTGACACACAGAACACACTAACCTTGTTCACATCAACACACATAGTGACACACAGAACACACTAACCTTGTTCACATCAACACACGTAGTGACACACAGAACACACTAACCTTGTTCACAGCAACACACGTAGTGACACACATAACACACTAACCTTGTTCACATCAACACACATACACACGTAGTGACACACAGAACACACTAACCTTGTTCACATCAACACACGTAGTGACACACAGAACACACTAACCTTGTTCACATCAACACACATACACACGTAGTGACATACACACACTAACCTTGTTCACATCAACACACGTAGTGACACACAGAACACACTAACCTTGTTCACATCAACACACATACACATGTAGTGACACACAGAACACACTAACCTTGTTCATATCAACACACGTAGTGACATACAGAACACACTAACCTTGTTCACATCAACACACATACACACGTAGTGACATACACACACTAACCTTGTTCACATCAACACACGTAGTGACACACAGAACACACTAACCTTGTTCACATCAACACACATACACACGTAGTGACACACAGAACACACTAACCTTGTTCACAGCAACACACATAGTGACACACAGAACACACTAAACTAGTTCACATCAACACACATGTATACACACGTAGTGACACACAGAACACACTAACCTTGTTCACATCAACACACATAGTGACACACAGAACACACTAAACTAGTTCACATCAACACACATAGTGACACACAGAACACACTAACCTTGTTCACATCAACACACATAGTGACACACAGAACACACTAACCTAGTTCACATCAACACACATACACACGTAGTGACACACAGAACACACTAACCTTGTTCACAGCAACACACATAGTGACACACAGAACACACTAAACTAGTTCACATCAACACACATGTATACACACGTAGTGACACACAGAACACACTAACCTTGTTCACATCAACACACATAGTGACACACAGAACACACTAACCTTGTTCACATCAACACACATAGTGACACACAGAACACACTAACCTTGTTCACATCAACACACATAGTGACACACAGAACACACTAACCTAGTTCACATCAACGAGGGCTTTCAGTTTCTCCCCCTTCTTAAACTCGACGACCTCTGAACTCATCCAGGGGAGGACACTGGTGTTGACAGAGAATCAACACACACACACACCCTCACCCTGTTCACGTCCAGAAATGCCTTCAGTTGTTCCCCTTTCTTGTAGTCCAACACCTCTGCGCTGATCCAGGGGAGGACACTGGTACTGACGGAGAATCCTCCAAACTTCATCTCGCTGATCATCTGGTGGGAGTTGGGGAAACGATCGTGGTCCAGGAACAGACCTCCAATACTGCGGGAAATGTTGCCTGCTAAGTGCAGCTGGCTGAAATCACACGGATCATCGCACATTAATCACACATCAATCACATATTGTTATTAATGAATTTAATCAATCTGGACGGAGATGGGGAAATGATCGAGGTCTAAAAACAGGCCTCCGATGGAACGTGAAATACTGCCTGATAATGCGCAGCTGACTGAAACAGATCATTGTATTATTCATTCATCATCACACATGATTCCAACATTCTTCTTCTTCTTCTATTTCTTTCTCTGCACAACCGCCATCATGAAACTCAAGATCATCTGATCATCTGGAGGGAGTTGGGAAAATGCTCATAGTCCAGGAAAAGGCCTCCAATACTGCGAGAAATGTGCAGGAAGTTGTCAGTCATGTTGTTCTTCAGGTGGAAAAGGACAATACTGTGGGACATGCTTACCTGTGCAGGAAGTTGTTAGTCATGTTGTTCTTCAGGTGGAAAAGGACAATACTGTGGGACATGCTTACCTGTGCAGGAAGTTGTCAGTCATGTTGTTCTTCAGGTGGAAAAGGACAATACTGTGGGACATGCTTACCTGTGCAGGAAGTTGTCAGTCATGTTGTTCTTCAGGTGGAAAAGGACAATACTGTGGGAAATGTTTACCTGTGCAGGAAGTTGTCAGTCATGTCATTCTTCAGGTGGAAAAGGACAATACTGTGGGAAATGTTTACCTGTGCAGGAAGTTGTCAGTCATGTTGTTCTTCAGGTGGAAAAGGACAATACTGTGGGACATGCTTACCTGTGCAGGAAGTTGTCAGTCATGTCGTTCTTCAGGTGGAAAAGGACAATACTGTGGGACATGCTTACCTGTGCAGGAAGTTGTCAGTCATGTTGTTCTTCAAGTACTGGGTCTATTTCTGGCTCAGGCTGAGGATGTTGATTAGAACACTAAAACTTAAGGTAAAGGCAAAGATGTGCCCCCCCCCCCCCTCCCCCCTACATTTCTCAGTTGTTTCCATTTTTCCATTCTTGCCTTTCTAAGTTTCTTACCAAACATTAAGCTGTATTTTATTAACCTTTTCAGCTAATTATCTTTTTGGAATAATAAATCAGTCAATAGTCATGATAAAGGCCATTATCTAATAGGACATCCCCCCTATAACAGCATAAGACAGAAAAACACAATGAACCAAGACTGTGTGACAAATGCTGCGGTGTACTGCACTAGTACATGGGGGGGGGGGGGGGGGGGGGGGGGGGGGGGGGGGGGGGGGGGGGGGGGGGGGGGGGGGGGGGGTCCTATTAGATAATGGCCTTTATCATGACTGCAATTAATTATTCAACAAAGATAATTAGCTGAAAATGTTCATAAAATACAGCTTAATGTTTGGTAAGGCAAAAACGGAAAAATGGAATTAACCGAGAAATGTAGGGGGGGGGGGGGCACATCTTGACCTTTACCAAACTTAATCTTTCAAGGGCTAATAATCTCATAGATTATATACTCTATTTTAGTATTTACCTGTGCAGGATGTTGTTTTGGGTGATATTCTTCAAATCCAGGGCCTGTTTCTGTGTCAGTGTGTCGATGTTGATTGAACATGTTAATAAGAATTAAGATATATAACTTGTTCTATCATGCATAACTTAAAGCAATAATGATTTTTATTTTATTGTTGATGTAGTGTATATTATATGTTTACCTGTGCAGGAAGTTGTCGGTGATGTTCTTTAAATCCAGGGCCTGTTTCTGGGTCAGGGAGTTGACGTTGATGTAGTGTATATTATATATGCTTACCTGTGCAGGAAGTTGTTGTCGGTGATGTTGTTCTTTAAATCCAGGGCCTGTTTCTGGGTCAGGGTGTTGATGTTGATGCCTCGTGTGGACCACAGGGGGTCCTGCATCAGACGCTCACTGGGCGGCTCCTTGGGGAGACCCAGGACGTTCTGCACCAGGTGGCTCTGCACAAAGCGCGCTGTTCTGTCCATGCACACCATGTAGCTCAGCGTCAGGGGGCCGCCTTTGTTCACACCACCATAGCTGTACCTGTACTGTTGACTGCTCACCTTCAGGGGAGCCCCTCTGTTCCGGTCACCATATCCCTCCTGCTGACCCCTCAGACACAGGTGAGCCTTGTGGTGAGCGTTGACAGAAACGTGCAGAGAGTCGTTGGCATCGCCGACGATTCCGAAGCCAAGGGAGTTGATCCACATCCTCTCCAGCACAGGGCCGAAGTCGCCTCCCTTGTTGGAGCTGAAGACGGAGAGAGGTGAGGAGAGGAAGGGCTGCGAGGGAAGGGACACGTCTTCCAGCGGCCATTGGTGATGGCGGAGCAGAGAGCCCCCGTACCAGTGGGCCCCCGACATGGACACGCAGTTGTCTGGGCTGGAGCGTAGCGTCGTGCTCCAGCCAACGGAGAAACACTGCGAGCCGCGCTGCCGCGTGTCGTTGACAATCAGCGTCGTGTCCTTCCACCGCAGGCAAATAGTCCTCTTGAAGGGGTCCAGACCTTGCTTCTTCTCCGCGGCATGCAGGGGGTCACCATAGCCCAGGACTTTCGAACAAGAGTCCACCTCTGGAGCTTTGTCGACCCCTTCTCCTGAGAACTTCACCCGCAGCAAATGTCCCGAGTTGGTCTCCGCGAAAGAGATGGAGTTATCCGAGAGCTTCACCTTCACTTCGTCGGCGATCTTGTGGACGCGGGGCACGAACAGTTGAGAGAAATCCACCACGTTGTCCGCCTTCAAGTAGTGGACACGAACCACCACCACCAGCGTTCCAAGAATGGAAAGGAACAGCATCAGTTTGATGCAACGAAACAGTTTCCTTCGTGGAGCCGCCATGTTTCCTTTGCTCTTGGTCGTCGGGTCGCTGTGTAAATGTTCTTCTTCTGCTGGCTGTAAGCGATCTGCTTCAAGGAGTCTCACCGTGTCGGCCTCACTCAATCCGATCAGTCGCATAATAATAATAATAACAGTAATGTTTTCACATGACTGGCTTCCGCTCAACTCGCACCCAAACACACTCCTTACTGTTTACCACAGTGACTGGCCTTGGACACAAGTCTGTGTGCATTACCTCCCCTAGTCTAGTTTGGATAGCAACGGGGATATATAGAGATCAGGGACGGTATTCATGTCGAGATAGCATGAGACTTAGCATGATGCTAACTTAGAAGCTCTTCCAATGTCTTATAGGATTTAATAGGACTTTTGGAAGAGCTTCTAAGTAAGCATGATGCTAAGTCTCATGCTATCTCAACGTGAATACAGGCCCAGGTCAGGTCAGGTCAGGTATTTGGACGACCAGGCCTTGCAGGCGTCCTTCCTTTTGGTTAGAGTTTGGCAATTGCTGTGGCGGTTTTGGGCATCCATATTGATGCACTAATCATGGATGTACTTTAACAGGGCAATTTTTGGATCAGTCTAGGAAGTTTTTGAATTTGTTAGTATCTGAGGTCAGTTTAGTATGTGCAGGGAGGTTGTTCCAATATTGGGTGACTGTTAGAAAAAAAGTTTTTTCTAATGTTAGTTCTGCTGTACCTGGTTAGGATTTTAAGTTCACTATTACGGGTTCTTATTTCGTTAGACAAGTGAAACAAGCCTTTGTTAGTATTGTCAGTGCCTTGAAGAATCTTGTAAACATTTATCAAATCTCCCCTTAGTCTTCTGTATTTTAAAGATGGCAAGTCTAATTTACTTAGCCTGTCCTCATAATCCAAATTTGTCATGGATTTTATCAGTTTGGTTGCTCTCCTCTGTACCTTCTCAATTGCACTGGACTGTCGTTTAAGAAAGGGATTCCAAATTATATTGCCATACTCAAGATGAGGCCGTA
>CM065707.1:692504-695004 GCA_017654935.2 Phymorhynchus buccinoides | reverse complement strand
TGCCCCTACACCAGAGATGCTCTAACACCAGAGGTGCCCCTACTACCTTAGAGGTGCCCTAACACCAGAGATTCCTCTACACCAGAGATTCCCTAACACCAGAGGTGCCCCTACTACCTTAGAGGTGCCCTAACACCAGAGGTGCCCCTACTACCTTATAGGTGCCCGAACACCAGAGATGCCCTAACACCAGAGGTGCCCCTGCTACCTTAGAGGTGCTCTAACACCAGAGGTGCCCCTACTCCAGAGGTGCCCTAGCACCAGAGGTGCCCCTACACCAGAGATGCCATAACACCAGAGGTGCCCCTACTACCTTAGAGGTGCTCTAACACCAGAGGTGCCCCTACACCAGAGATGCCATAACACCAGAGGTGCCCCTACTACCTTAGAGGTGCCCTAACACCAGAGATGCCTCTACACCAGAGATTCCCTAACACCAGAGGTGCCCCTACTACCTTAGAGGTGCCCTAACACCAGAGATGCCCCTACACCAGAGGTGCTCTAACACCAGAGGTGCCCTACCACCAGAGATGCCCCTACACCAGAGGTGCCCCTACTACCTTATAGGTGCCCTAACACCAGAGATGCCCTAACACCAGAGGTGCCCCTGCTACCTTAGAGGTGCTCTAACACCAGAGGTGCCCCTACTCCAGAGGTGCCCTAGCACCAGAGGTGCCCCTACACCAGAGATGCCATAACACCAGAGGTGCCCCTACTACCTTAGAGGTGCTCTAACACCAGAGGTGCCCCTACACCAGAGATGCTCTAACACCAGAGTTCTGTGCAGTTTATTTCAAACAATTGTTATATGAGTGTAAATTAATAATGACAAAATGAGCTGTACATTAATAACTTTTACTATTTTATTTACTGCCATCAAAAGGCATAGGATCTACTGTAGTTTTCAATATCTATATTTGCCTTTATGTCTCCTCTCTGCCTGTTGTTTTATTATATATCTATCTTTCTATCTCTGTCAATGAGAGAGAGAGGAGAGTGATAGAGAGAAAGAGAGAGGTAATGATATGTATACGCATGCATGCATGTGACACACACAGAGAGAAAAAACGAAAACGAAAACGAAAACGAAATTTTATTTAACCAGGGAACATGAGATAAGCAAGTTACATGCTTTTTTCCACCCAGCCCTGGGGAAACATGAAATAAATCAAACAAGAAAGCTAAATAATATATGTACATGCAGAAATGAGAATAAAAGGGAGGGAGGATGGGGGGAAGAGGCACAGAGGGGGATAAGGATGGGGACATTTTGGAATTTAAAGTACAGGGGAAAAAAAGAAAAAAAAGTCACATCATGCAAACATAAAAACAGCAAAGGATAACACTCCTCATCATTATCAGTAATAGTAAGATAGTAATAAACAAATCAAGTTATATCATACAAAAGTATCAAACACATATATGTTATCACATTTTATAACAAAATCAGCAATCATAAATATCATCATTCACATGTTTTCTTTTAATCTCTGAAATAGAATATTTTGATACGCGTTTTTGAAAGAAGCAATGCTGCTTTTCTGCTTAAGATTAGTTGTTAGAGAGAGAGAGAGAGAGAGAGAGAGAGAGAGAGAGAGAGAGAGAGAGAGAGAGAGAGAGAGAGAGAGAGAGAGAGAGAGAGAGAGAGAGAGAGAGAGAGAGAGAGAGAGAGAGAGATAATGCTATGTATGCGCATGCATGCATATTGTGGGTATTAATTTATGCATTGCAAAATTATCTTGACAATATTTCAACAGCAAATGTGGACAGCATATCAAACAAGACTGTCCTTGACCTTGACGAGCTTATCCCCTCAAGATCAAGGGAAAGGTCAGTAGAGAGACTGTCCACTGTCCACACCTGGAAGATAGCGCGGCTGAAGTCAACAACTTATACCCTCAAGATCAAGGGAAAGGTCAGTAGAGAGACTGTCCACTGTCCACACCTGGAAGATAGCGCGGCTGAAGTCAACAACTTATACCCTCAAGATCAAGGGAAAGGTCCAGTTTTAGAGACTGTCCACTGTCCACACCTGGAAGATAGCGCGGCTGAAGTCAACGACTTATCCCCTCAAGATCAAGGAAAAGGTCCAGTTTTAGAGACTGTCCACTGTCCACACCTGGAAGATTGGCGCGGATCAAGTCAACGACTTATCCCAGGAACACTTCGTCTTCAGCCAATGTGGCCTAATATTAAAGGCACAGCCGGAGTATATAAAGGCTGAAGTCAACGACTGCTGGGGCCCTTCACGACGACAACCAGAGGAACCTTCATCCAATGACAACACCAGACGCAAACCTTTATCTACATGAACCCTGCAACAGAGCAGTCACCTGCCACGACCCGCTTTCTCTACGACCTCCCCTCATCCCGGGAAGACCTCACCGTCTTCAGGAACACCGTCCATAAGGGTCTCTGGCCGATTGGACGCTAATCTCACCTTCTCTAGACTTATCCCAGGAACACTTTGTTTTCGTTGACCTTGATCTCGATCTTGCTG
>CM065707.1:657504-687504 GCA_017654935.2 Phymorhynchus buccinoides | reverse complement strand
AGGGGGGGGGTGAATAAAGAGACCCAGTCAGGCCCATGAAGTTATGGAGAATAAGGGGGGGTGAATAAAGAGACCCAGTCAGGCCCATGAAGTTATGGAGAAGGGGGGGGGGTGAATAAAGAGACCCAGTCAGGCGCATGAAGTTATGGAGAAGGGGGGGGGGTGAATAAAGAGACCCAGTCAGGCCCATGAAGTTATGGAGAAGGGGGGGGGGGGGCGAATAAAGAGACCCAGTCAGCCCATGAAGCTATGGAGAATAGGGGGGTGAATAAAGAGACCCAGTCAGGCCCATGAAGTTATGGAGAAGGGGGGGGGTGAATAAAGAGACCCAGTCAGGCCCATGAAGATATGGAGAAGGGGGGGTGAATAAAGAGACCCAGTCAGGCCCATGAAGTTATGGAGAAGGGGGGGGGTGAATAAAGAGACCCAGTCAGGCCCATGAAGTTATGGAGAAGGGGGGGTGAATAAAGAGACCCAGTCAGGCCCATGAAGTTATGGAGAAGGGGGGGGGGTGAATAAAGAGACCCAGTCAGGCCCATGAAGTTATGGAGAATAGGGGGGGTGAATAAAGAGACCCAGTCAGGCCCATGAAGTTATGGAGAATAGGGGGGGGGGTGAATAAAGAGACCCAGTCAGGCCCATGAAGTTATGGAGAAGGGGAGGGTGAATAAAGAGACCCAGTCGGCCCATGAAGTTATGGAGAATAAGGGGGGGTGAATAAAGAGACCCAGTCAGCCCATGAAGTTATGGAGAAAGGGGGGGTGAATAAAGAGACCCAGTCAGCCCATGAAGTTATGGAGAAGGGGGGGTGAATAAAGAGACCCAGTCAGGCCCATGAAGTTATGGAGAATAGGGGGGGTGAATAAAGAGACCCAGTCAGGCCCATGAAGTTATGGAGAATAGGGGGGGTGAATAAAGAGACCCAGTCAGGCCCATGAAGTTATGGAGAATAAGGGGGGGTGAATAAAGAGACCCAGTCAGGCCCATGAAGTTATGGAGAAGGGGGGGTGAATAAAGAGACCCAGTCAGGCCCATGAAGTTATGGAGAAGGGGGGGTGAATAAAGAGACCCAATCAGGCCCATGAAGTTATGGAGAATAGGGGGGGGGTGAATAAAGAGACCCAGTCAGGCCCATGAAGCTATGGAGAAGGGGGGGTGAATAAAGAGACCCAGTCAGGCCCATGAAGTTATGGAGAAGGGGGGGTGAATAAAGAGACCCAGTCAGGCCCATGAAGTTATGGAGAAGGGGGGGTGAATAAAGAGACCCAGTCAGGCCCATGAAGTTATGGAGAAGGGGGGGTGAATAAAGAGACCCAGTCAGGCCCATGAAGTTATGGAGAAGGGGGGGTGAATAAAGAGACCCAGTCAGGCCCATGAAGTTATGGAGAAGGGGGGGGGGGGGGGGTGAATAAAGAGACCCAGTCAGGCCCATGAAGCTATGGAGAAGGGTGTGTGTGAATAAAGAGACCCAGTCAGGCCCATGAAGTTATGGAGAAAGGGGGGGTGAATAAAGAGACCCAGTCAGGCCCATGAAGTTATGGAGAATGGGGGGGGGGTGAATAAAGAGACCCAATCAGGCCCATGAAGTTATGGAGAATAGGGGGGGGGGTGAATAAAGAGACCCAGTCAGGCCCATGAAGTTATGGAGAATAGGGGGGGTGAATAAAGAGACCCAGTCAGGCCCATGAAGTTATGGAGAAGGGGGGGGTGAATAAAGAGACCCAGTCAGGCCCATGAAGTTATGGAGAAAGGGGGGGTGAATAAAGAGACCCAGTCAGGCCCATGAAGTTATGGAGAAAGGGGGGGTGAATAAAGAGACCCAGTCAGGCCCATGAAGCTATGGAGAAGGGGGGGTGAATAAAGAGACCCAGTCAGGCCCATGAAGTTATGGAGAAGGGGGGGGTGAATAAAGAGACCCAGTCAGGCCCATGAAGCTATGGAGAAGGGGGTGTGTGAATAAAGAGACCCAGTCAGGCCCATGAAGCTATGGAGAAGGGGGGGCTGAATAAAGAGACCCAGTCAGGTCCATGAAGTTATGGAGAAGGGGGGGGGGTGAATAAAGAGACCCAGTCAGGCCCATGAAGTTATGGAGAAAGGGGGGGTGAATAAAGAGACCCAGTCAGGCCCATGAAGTTATGGAGAATAGGGGGGGTGAATAAAGAGACCCAGTCAGGCCCATGAAGTTATGGAGAAGGGGTGTGTGAATAAAGAGACCCAGTCAGCCCATGAAGTTATGGAGAATAGGCCATGAAGTTATGGAGAATAGGGGGGGGGGTGAATAAAGAGACCCAGTCAGGCCCATGAAGTCATGGAGAATAAGGGGGGTGGTGAATAAAGAGACCCAGTCGGACCATGAAGTTATAGAGAATAAGGGGGGGGGGGGGGGGGGGTGGAATAAAGAGACCCAGTCAGCCCATGAAGGTATGGAGAAGGGTGTGTGAATAAAGAGACCCAGTGAGTCGCATGAAGTCATGGAGAATAAGGGTGGTGGTGAATAAAGAGACCCAGTCGGACCATGAAGCTATAGAGACTAAGGGGGGGGGGTGAATAAAGAGACCCAGTCAGCCCATGAAGTTATGGAGAAAGGGGGGTGAATAAAGAGACCCAGTCAGGCCCATGAAGTTATGGAGAAGGGGGGGTGAATAAAGAGACCCAGTCAGGCCCATGAAGTTATGGAGAATAGGGGGGGGGGTGAATAAAGAGACCCAGTCAGGCCCATGAAGTTATGGAGAATAGGGGGGGTGAATAAAGAGACCCAGTCAGGCCCATGAAGCTATGGAGAATAGGGGGGGTGAATAAAGAGACCCAATCAGGCCCATGAAGCTATGGAGAATAGGGGGGGTGAATAAAGAGACCCAATCAGGCCCATGAAGTTATGGAGAAGGGGGGGTGAATAAAGAGACCCAGTCAGCCCATGAAGTTATGGAGAAGGGGGGGTGAATAAAGAGACCCAGTCAGGCCCATGAAGTTATGGAGAATAGGGGGGGGTGAATAAAGAGACCCAGTCAGGCCCATGAAGTTATGGAGAAGGGGGGGGGGTGAATAAAGAGACCCAGTCAGGCCCATGAAGTTATGGAGAAGGGGGGGGGTGAATAAAGAGACCCAGTCAGGCCCATGAAGTTATGGAGAAGGGGGCTGAATAAAGAGACCCAGTCAGGCCCATGAAGTTATGGAGAAGGGGGGGTGAATAAAGAGACCCAGTCAGGCCCATGAAGTTATGGAGAAGGGGGGGGGTGAATAAAGAGACCCAGTCAGGCCCATGAAGTTATGGAGAAGTAGAGGGGGGTGAATAAAGAGACCCAGTCAGGCCCATGAAGTTATGGAGAAGGGGGGGTGAATAAAGAGACCCAATCAGGCCCATGAAGTTATGGAGAATAGGGGGGGTGAATAAAGAGACCCAGTCAGGCCCATGAAGTTATGGAGAATAAGGGTGTGTGTGAATAAAGAGACCCAGTCAGCCCATGAAGTTAAGGAGAAGGGGGGGGGGGGGGGAATAAAGAGACCCAGTCAGGCCCATGAAGTTATGAAGAACGGGGGGTGTGTGAATAAAGAGACCCAATCAGCCCATGAAGTTATGGAGAATAGGTGGGGGGGGGGGGGGGGGGGAATAAAGAGACCCAGTCAGGCCCATGAAGTTATGGATAATAGGGGGGGGGGGGGGGGGGGGGTGAATAAAGAGACCCAGTCAGGCCCATGAAGCTATGGAGAATAGGGGGGGTGAATAAAGAGACCCAGTCAGGCCCATGAAGTCATAGAGAATAGGGGGGGTGAATAAAGAGACCCAGTCAGGCCCATGAAGTTATGGAGAATAGGGGGGGTGAATAAAGAGACCCAGTCAGGCCCATGAAGCTATGGAGAATAGGGGGGGTGAATAAAGAGACCCAGTCAGCCCATGAAGTTATGGAGAAGGGGGGGTGAATAAAGAGACCCAGTCAGCCCATGAAGTTATGGAGAAGGGGGGGTGAATAAAGAGACCCAGTCAGCCCATGAAGTTATGGAGAAAGGGGGGGTGAATAAAGAGACCCAGTCAGGCCCATGAAGTTATGGAGAAGGGGGGGTGAATAAAGAGACCCAGTCAGGCCCATGAAGTTATGGAGAAGGGGGGGTGAATAAAGAGACCCAATCAGCCCATGAAGTTATGGAGAATAGGGGGGGTGAATAAAGAGACCCAGTCAGGCCCATGAAGTTATGGAGAATAGGGGGGGTGAATAAAGAGACCCAGTCAGCCCATGAAGTTATGGAGAATAGGGGGGGGGTGAATAAAGAGACCCAGTCAGGCCCATGAAGTCATGGAGAATAAGGGGGGTGGTGAATAAAGAGACCCAGTCGGACCATGAAGTTATAGAGAATAAGGGTGTGTGTGAATAAAGAGACCCAGTCAGGCCCATGAAGTTATGGAGAAGGGGGGGGTGAATAAAGAGACCCAGTCAGGCCCATGAAGTTATGGAGAAGGGGGGGGGGTGAATAAAGAGACCCAATCAGCCCATGAAGTTATGGAGAATAGGGGGGGGGGTGAATAAAGAGACCCAGTCAGGCCCATGAAGTTATGGAGAATAGGGGGGGTGAATAAAGAGACCCAATCAGGCCCATGAAGCTATGGAGAAGGGGGGGGGGTGAATAAAGAGACCCAGTCAGGCCCATGAAGCTATGGAGAATAGGGGGGGTGAATAAAGAGACCCAATCAGGCCCATGAAGTTATGGAGAATAGGGGGGGTGAATAAAGAGACCCAATCAGGCCCATGAAGTTATGGAGAAGGGGGGGTGAATAAAGAGACCCAGTCAGGCCCATGAAGCTATGGAGAAGGGGGGGGGGTGAATAAAGAGACCCAGTCAGGCCCATGAAGTTATGCAGAATAGGAGGGGTGTGTGAATAAAGAGACCCAGTCAGGCCCATGAAGTTATGGAGAAGGGGGGGGGTGAATAAAGAGACCCAGTCAGGCCCATGAAGTTATGGAGAAGGGGGGGGGGTGAATAAAGAGACCCAGTCAGGCCCATGAAGTTATGGAGAAGGGGGGGGGGTGAATAAAGAGACCCAGTCAGGCCCATGAAGTTATGGAGAAGGGGGGGGGGTGAATAAAGAGACCCAGTCAGGCCCATGAAGTTATGGAGAAGGGGGGTGAATAAAGAGACCCAGTCAGGCCTATGAAGCTATGGAGAAGGGGGAAGTGAATAAAGAGACCCAATCAGCCCATGAAGTTATGGAGAATAGGGGGGGGGGTGAATAAAGAGACCCAATCAGCCCATGAAGTTATGGAGAATAGGGGGGGGGTGAATAAAGAGACCCAGTCAGGCCCATGAAGTTATGGAGAAGTGGGGGTGAATAAAGAGACCCAGTCAGGCGCATGCAGTTATGGAGAAGGGGTGTGTGTGAATAAAGAGACCCAGTCAGGCCCATGAAGTTATGGAGAATAGGGGGGGGGGTGAATAAAGAGACCCAGTCAGGCCCATGAAGTTATGGAGAAGGGTGTGTGAATAAAGAGACCCAGTCAGGCCCATGAAGTTATGGAGAATAAGGGTGTTTGTGAATAAAGAGACCCAGTCAGCCCATGAAGTTATGGAGAAGGGGGGGGGGGGTGAATAAAGAGACCCAGTCAGGCCCATGAAGTTATGGAGAAGGGGGGGGGGTGAATAAAGAGACCCAATCAGCCCATGAAGTTATGGAGAATAGGGGGGGGGGTGAATAAAGAGACCCAGTCAGGCCCATGAAGTTATGGAGAATAGGGGGGGGGGTGAATAAAGAGACCCAGTCAGGCCCATGAAGCTATGGAGAATAGGGGGAGTGAATAAAGAGACCCAGTCAGGCCCATGAAGTCATGGAGAATAGGGGGGGTGAATAAAGAGACCCAGTCAGGCCCATGAAGCTATGGAGAATAGGGGGGGTGAATAAAGAGACCCAATCAGGCCCATGAAGCTATGGAGAATAGGGGGGGTGAATAAAGAGACCCAGTCAGGCCCATGAAGCTATGGAGAAAGGGGGGGTGAATAAAGAGACCCAGTCAGGCCCATGAAGTTATGGAGAAGGGGGGGTGAATAAAGAGACCCAGTCAGGCCCATGAAGTTATGGAGAAGGGGGGGGTGAATAAAGAGACCCAGTCAGGCCCATGAAGCTATGGAGAGAAGGGGGGGTGAATAAAGAGACCCAGTCAGGCCCATGAAGTTATGGAGAAGGGGGCTGAATAAAGAGACCCAGTCAGGCCCATGAAGTTATGGAGAAGGGGGGGTGAATAAAGAGACCCAGTCAGGCCCATGAAGTTATGGAGAAGGGGGGGTGTGTGAATAAAGAGACCCAGTCAGGCCCATGAAGTTATGGAGAAGGGGGGGTGAATAAAGAGACCCAGTCAGGCCCATGAAGTTATGGAGAAGGGGGGGTGAATAAAGAGACCCAGTCAGGCCCATGAAGTTATGGAGAAGGGGGGGGGGTGAATAAAGAGACCCAGTCAGGCCCATGAAGTTATGGAGAAGGGGGGGTGAATAAAGAGACCCAGTCAGGCCATGAAGTTATGGAGAAAGGGGGGGGGGGGTGAATAAAGAGACCCAGTCAGGCCCATGAAGTTATGGAGAAGGGGGGGGGGGAATAAAGAGACCCAGTCAGGCCCATGAAGTTATGGAGAATAGGGGGGGGGGGGGTAAAGAGACCCTGTCAGGTCTCCTACTAAAACATTAACGAGGGCCGCGGTGAGGCCCGTGACGTTGTTGTAGGTTAAGTAACACTGTGTAGGCCTACGACCTTTGCTTGTGTTTTGACCATTTTTGACAGAAGTGTTTTCAATCCCGTTTTGATATACATGAAAGCTTATAGCCACCCGCTCCCTCCCTTCCCCCACCCCATCAACACTGGGTGGAAGGGGGTCGGGGAAGAAGTCGCAATGATCATAGTTATTCACTTGGTTAGTGGAGTTGTTTGCAGTCAATACTGACCTGTCCTTATCTGACCTCCACTGAAAGGCTGCCCTATGTCCACTCATATTTCACCTGTCCGCCTTCAGCCTTCTCACCCCATCCCCTCTCCCTAGATTTGCCTCCACGGACTTCATATTCATAACCCCTTTCCACCATTCCATCCCCACACCCCTAAACACAGAGAATTGGCCTGATCAACCACCCGCTGGTCCGTTCCTCGATAAACACACATTGCGGATTCTCACCCACCCGTATTGCATTCTGCTCATTGTATTGTACCCTCCACCCTCCCGTACCTTGCCCTTCCATCCACCCGTATTTTAACCACCATCCACCCTATTGTAGTCATACCCTCCACCCACCTATGCTTCCCCCCTCTACTCGAACTTCTTTACCCCCCCCCCCCCCCTCGACCAGCACCCAGTCCGAACTTGAGGCGGTAATCTGAACACGATCTGTTTTGGGGCCGATCAAGAAAGACACAGGTCTGATCGATAACACAATGTCAACAAGGCACAGCGTGGCCAGTTGCCGCGATACCAAGGTCGTCCACCCGTTTCCGCTAGTGCACGAGATAGGAAACGTCACTCCTGCTTCGGCTCCGTTCTAAAAAGCACTCGCCCGGCAAAAAACTCTCGTAGCGCGTTATCCACTGAACGGGAGCCAAGCCAAGCAGACGACAGTTTGAAGTTGGCTTCCAGTTTGACGAAGTTAGAGAAGTTAGAGAACAACAGGCGTAGTAGTCAGTAAACGACCGTCGAAAGTTGGAGGAAAAGGGAGAAAAACAAATGGGGAATACTAACGTTGTGGCCTCGGGGGTCAAAGTGCAGGGCGACGCTGCAGTGAAGGAGTTGTACAACTTGGTGAATCTAGGGGACGGCGGGGAGTTAGTGAGTTTGACCAAAGAAGCCATGCTGACCAGAGACTATTCTAAACTGGACGATGCCATAGAGAGCAAGGTGAAGCCTTACCTGTTCAATGGAGGCGAGGGAAAGAAGCTGCCCATTGGCCAGCTGGTGACCATCAGGAACAGGGACAGAGAGAAGAGCATCAGGATCACCAAGGACAAGCAGAGGAGAGCACACGCCTTAGCCATGCTGGACATGCTGACCACTGCTGACCAAAACATGGAGCACAGCCACAGACCAGGTAACACGACTTGACCATGCTGGACATGCTGACCACTGCTGACCAAAACATGGAGCACAGCCACAGACCAGGTAACACGACTTGACCATGTTGGACGTACTGACCACTGCTGACCAAGACATGGAGCACAGCCACAGACCAGGTAACACGACTTGACCATGTTGGACATGCTGACCACTGCTGACCGAGACATGGAGCACAGACCAGGTAAGACGACTTGACCATGTTGGACATACTGACCACTGCTGACCAAGACATGGAGCACAGCCACAGACCAGGTAAGACGACTTGACCATGTTGGACATGCTGACCACTGCTGACCGAGACATGGAGCACAGACCAGGTAAGAACTGTTAAGGGCCAGCCACACTGCATACGATTCGATCCCAATGCAATGCGATGTGACGATGTCTGTGAGTGACGATGTCTGTGAGTGACGATGTCTGTGAGTGACGATGTCTGTGAGTGACGATGTCTGTGAGTGACGATGTCTGTGAGTGACGATGTCTGTGAGTGACGATGTCTGTGACGATGTCTGTGAGTGACGATGTCTGTGAGTGACGATGTCTGTGACGATGTCTGTGATTGTTTCACTCAATATACTCATGTGTACTCCAGTACACGAATAAAATCAAATCTATGAAACAAAAAAAAAAAAATTTCATCAGATTTGTGTACGGGGGACTACACATATACCGAACATAACTAGTAGGATTTCATCAGATTCATGTAAACAGTAAACTTTTACAAGAATTATGCCTCACAAATACCAAATCGCATCGCATTTGGATCAAATCTTATGTAGTGTGGCGGCCACTCTAGCAAAGAGGGTTAGGGTTAGGGTTAGGACTGGTATAAGATCAAGATCAGCAAGGACTGACTTAGGGTTAGGGTTAGGCATATGACTGGTATAAGATCAAGATCAGCAAGGACTGACAGAGGGTTAGGGTTAGGGTTACGTATAGGACTGGTATAAGATCAAGATCAGCAAGGACTGACAGAGGGTTAGGGTTAGGGTTAGGTATAGGACTGGTATAAGCATCAAGATCAGCAAGGACTGACAGAGGGTTAGGGTTAGGGTTAAGAATAGGACTGGTATAAGATCAAGATCAGCAAGGACTGACAGAGGGTTGGGGTTAGGTATAGGACTGGTATAAGATCAAGATCAGCAAGGACTAACAGAGGGTTAGGGTTAGGCATAGGACTGGTATGAGCATCAGATCAGCAAGGACTGACAGAGGGTTAGGGTTAGATATATGACTGGTATAAGCATTAAGATCAGCAAGGACTGACAGAGGGTTAGGGTTTGGTATAGGACTGGTATAAGCATCAAGATCAGCAAGGACTGACAGAGGGTTAGGGCTAGGGTTAGGTATAAGACTGGTATAAGCATCAATATCAGCAAGGACTGACAGAGGGTTAGGGTTAGGCATAGGACTGGTATGAGCATCAAGATCAGCAAGGACTGACAGAGGGTTAGGGTTAGGTATATGACTAGTATAAGCATCAAGATCAGCAAGGACTGACAGAGGGTTAGGGTTAGGGTTAGGCATAGGACTGGTATGAGCATCAAGATCAGCAAGGACTGACAGAGGGTTAGGGTTAGGTATAGGACTGGTATAAGATCAAGATCAGCAAGGTCTGACATAGGGTTAGGGCTAGGTATAGGACTGGTATAAGATCAAGATCAGCAAGGACTGACAGAGGGTTAGGGTTAGGTATAGGACTGGTATAAGATCAAGATCAGCAAGGACTGACAGAGGGTTAGGGTTAGGGTTAAGAATAGGATTGGTATAAGATCAAGATCAGCAAGGACTGACAGAGGGTTAGGGTTAGGGTTAGGTATAGGACTGGTATAAGCATCAAGATCAGCAAGGACTGACAGAGGGTTAGGGTTAGGGTTAGGTATAGGACTGGTATAAGCATCAAGATCAGCAAGGACTGACAGAGGGTTAGGGTTAGGGTTAGGTATAGGACTGGTATGAGCATCAAGATCAGCAAGGACTGACATAGGGTTAGGGTTAGGTATATGACTGGTATAAGCATCAAGATCAGATCAGCAAGGACTGACAGAGGGTTAGGGTTAGGTATAGGACTGGTATGAGCATCAAGATCAGCAAGGACTGACATAGGGTTAGGGTTAGGTATAGGACTGGTATGAGCATCAAGATCAGCAAGGACTGACATAGGGCTAGGGTTAGGTATAGGACTGGTATAAGCATCAAGATCAGCAAGGACTGACAGAGGGTTAGGGTTAGGTATAGGACTGGTATGAGCATCAAGATCAGCAAGGACTGACATAGGGTTAGGGTTAGGTATAGGACTGGTATAAGCATCAAGATCAGCAAGGACTGACAGAGGGTTAGGGTTAGGGTTAGGTATAGGACTGGTATGAGCATCAAGATCAGCAAGGACTGACATAGGGTTAGGGTTAGGTATAGGACTGGTATAAGCATCAAGATCAGCAAGGACTGACAGAGGGTTAGGGTTAGGTATAGGACTGGTATAAGCATCAAGATCTGCAAGGACTGACAGAGGGTTAGGGTTAGGGTTAGGTATAGGACTGGTATAAGCATCAAGATCAGCAAGGACTGACAGAGGGTTAGGGTTAGGGTTAGGTATAGGACTGGTATAAGCATCAAGATCAGCAAGGACTGACAGAGGGTTAGGGTTAGGGTTAGGTATAGGACTGGTATAAGCATCAAGATCAGCAAGGACTGACATAGGGTTAGGGTTAGGTATATGACTGGTATAAGCATCAAGATCAGATCAGCAAGGACTGACAGAGGGTTAGGGTTAGGTATAGGACTGGTATGAGCATCAAGATCAGCAAGGACTGACATAGGGCTAGGGTTAGGTATAGGACTGGTATAAGCATCAAGATCAGCAAGGACTGACAGAGGGTTAGGGTTAGGTATAGGACTGGTATGAGCATCAAGATCAGCAAGGACTGACATAGGGTTAGGGTTAGGTATAGGACTGGTATAAGCATCAAGATCAGCAAGGACTGACAGAGGGTTAGGGTTAGGGTTAGGTATAGGACTGGTATGAGCATCAAGATCAGCAAGGACTGACATAGGGTTAGGGTTAGGTATAGGACTGGTATAAGCATCAAGATCAGCAAGGACTGACAGAGGGTTAGGGTTAGGTATAGGACTGGTATAAGCATCAAGATCTGCAAGGACTGACAGAGGGTTAGGGTTAGGGTTAGGTATAGGACTGGTATAAGCATCAAGATCAGCAAGGACTGACAGAGGGTTAGGGTTAGGTATAGGACTGGTATAAGCATCAAGATCAGCAAGGACTGACAGAGGGTTAGGGTTAGGTATAGGACTGGTATAAGCATCAAGATCAGCAAGGACTGACAGACAGAGGGTTAGGTATATCACTGGTATAAGCATCAAGATCAGCAAGGACTGACAGAGGGTTAGGGTTAGGTATAGGACTGGTATAAGAATCAAGATCAGCAAGGACTGACAGAGGATTAGGGTTAAGCATAGGACTGGTATAAGCATCACGATCAGCAAGGACTGACATAGGGTTAGGGTTAGATATATGACTGGTATAAGCATCAAGATCAGCAAGGACTGACAGAGGGTTAGGGTTAGGTATATGACTGGTATAAGCATCAAGATCAGCAAGGACTGACAGAGGGTTAGGGTTAGGTATAGGACTGGTATAAGCATCAAGATCAGCAAGGACTGACATAGGGTTAGGGTTAGGGTTAGGTATAGGACTGGTATAAGATCAAGATCAGCAAGGACTGACATAGGGTTAGGGTTAGGTATAGGACTGGTATGAGCATCAAGATCAGCAAGGACTGACAGAGCGTTAGGGTTAGGGTTAGGTATAGGACTGGTATAAGCATCAAGATCAGCAAGGACTGACAGAGGGTTAGGGTTAGGGTTAGGTATAGGACTGGTATAAGCATCAAGATCAGCAAGGACTGACAGAGGGTTAGGGTTAGGTATAGGACTGGTATAAGCATCAAGATCAGCAAGGACTGACAGAGGGTTAGGGTTAGGTATAGGATTGGTATAAGCATCAAGATCAGCAAGGACTGACAGAGGAGAGCACAGGACCTACCACACTGGTCAACTTGACCACGGAATGGACACTGGTTACAGACCAGACAATGTTCAATATTAACACTAAGGGCACGTGTACATTTACAGAAATGGACACTGGCCACAGACCAGACAATGATCATTGTCAGATCGACGGAAGCATACTTTTGCTACCACATACCGCTAGTCCCACACTAATTTTACATCCACGGTACGAGTCTCACATACCACTGTTCCCACAAGATGTCTCTCTCTCTGCTTGTGTATGCCAAACCCACATAAACACATGTATACAAGCCCATTCAGAATATAACTAGATAATGCGTTGCACACACGCACAAGCAACGGTGTGTGGGACTAGCGGTATGCGATAACAAAAGTATGCTTCTGTCAGATCTAGATATAACCTAGTCCTATCATGGTGCGTGTCGTCTTGGGCTATTACCGGTGATTCGTACATCCAAACTGCGAATAGATCTAGTACAGAGAAAGATTTGTGTTCTGTCTCGGAAGTGTGTGGAAAGGGGTGGGGGATAAGTTTTTGATCAGCTACATTACCTTGTCTGTAGTTCAGATACAATAGAAAGAGGTTGCCCAGACAGGGCTCCCAATCGTCCCGCAAAACAAGGGGTCACAGGGACTCCTTCACTTACAGTATAAAGGGTCCTAGAGGAGGGATAGAGGGTCCCAATGACATTGTGAATGCTAAAAAGAATTTTTCTAGTGCATCCCTGGGACCCCCTGCACATTCTTTTAGAGGGTCCCTTAGAATTCTAGTATTTCATATACCCACAAATGGGGGTCCCTGGGAGCCCTGCCCAGGTGAATGTGGGCTTAAAAAGCTATGCTGCCATCGGAGCCATCCCTGTAGAGATATGCAAAAAGTATTGAATAGATACCAATTATAAGTGCATACATTTATCTTCTAAGTATAGTGGAACCTCCCTTATAAAACCTTAAAAAATCATCCAAAATGAGGTATTATAAGGGAGGTAATTTTAATACTTACAAAGAAGGATAATGTCTCAGAGAAGTAGGTCTTATATGGGAGGGAGTCTTATAATGGGAGGTAGGTCTTATAATAAGGGATGTTCCACTGTATGTATAAACATCTGCTGTGCACCATCTCTCTCTCTCTCTCTCCCTCTCTCTCTCCCTCTCTCTCTCTCCCTCTCTCTCTCCCTCTCTCTCTCTCCCTCTCTCTCTCCCTCTCTATCTCTGTGCGTGCACACGTGTATACGTGTGTGTTTGTGTGTGTGTGTGAAAGAAGAGAAGGATATTGAAAAATAGATGCAGGTGTTTTCAAAAACTTACGAAAGTTAAATGGGGCAGTGAAACTTAAAAAACAAAAACCACTAAAAATAAACCAACAGCCCCAGACTGGATAGTACCTAAAAACAACGCTTTTTTAAAAATTTCATGAAATAGGTTTCAGTCTATAGTATATCGAATTGTTTGCATTCAGCAATAGCTATCCTGTAGGAAGGCTCATGGACTGAAACGTTCTTTTGCGTGGATTAGTAGCTTATAAATTAACTAAGAAAATATATCAATTGTGCATTATCATGGTGAGTCTTGACAAGATAGTAAGTAGAAGAACATCCATGCAGGCCCAGTCAATGGTTGGAACAGAAATGAATAATGGAGGTCAAACAAAATGTTTTTCAATTGTGTGTGTGTGTGTGTGTGTGTGTGTGTGTGTGATTTCAACATGCTGGAACGTGATTTTGGCATTTTGTGTTCTTGGGTAGTTGCTATTCTGGATGGATGGCCTAGTTGTTGTCGTTCCCTGGCTAAAAGACTCTAGGGATCATCCCAACAGCCGAAGCAATTGTATTCTATATTACAAATGCACCAACTAGGGATGAGAACATTACGTGTGTGACCGTTTTTTATTACCCCGCCACGTGTGCAGCCACACTCCGACTACGGAGGATTTATCAATGGTCGACCTATGGCGATATTTGTCACGCCAGAGGGCAGTCAATGCACTAGGGGCTTATCACGCGATTTTCTTACTTGGGCGTAGTAAGAGAGAGAGAGATGGTAGGACCACTCACTCTCTCTCTCATTTTCTTTATCCCCAACTAAGAATATAGTTCTTAGTATAGGCTTTATAGGCTACACACACATGCACGAGCGCGCGCGCACACACACGTTGCGCAGTGCTTTGCTGTGTTTCCTAACAGCAAATAATCTTACATTGCTTAAGTCATTTCATGCAAATAATTAAAACAGATTGAAAGTAATTGATTTTTTTTAAAGCACTACACCAAGACGCGCGCGCGCGTCTGTGTGTGTGTGTGTGTGTGTGTGTGTGTGTGTGTGTGTGTGTGTGTGTGTGTGTGTGTGTGTGTGTGTGTGTGTGTGTGTGTGTGTGTGTTGCTGATTTGTGCACATTAATTGTGTATGCTAGTCTGTTGTTTCCGACAATGACTGCCAGATAGCAGAGGGGACAGACACTATTCTGACGGGCTGGGCGATAATTTGCTTATAGCGGAGATGCCTTGCCCAGGGTACATCCCCACTCTTTCGGCTAAAGGATTTGGGGACACAGCTGGCCTTGAGGAAGGTCCCCAAAGGCCAGCCCATCCCTTTGGCTGCAGAGCCCGTGCAAGGGCCCATAATAATTTACAAAACCCCAGAAATTTCTGTTTCTATCGGAGTAGCTCAAGTTCTAGGTCTATTGTTTTTTTACAATTGACGCACGATTCCCAGTAAAAACCAACGAATCACCACTTATTCAGCATGAATTCAGTGATAACATTGGCTCGTTGTTACATTGCCAAAGCATGTATCGTCTTTTTTCGCAACTGCTTTGTAGATCCTCGACACGCTGTTAACAAAATAGTCTAGATCTATATCTAGACTTAGCCTACTACTTAGCCTACTATATTGCCTATCGTGAACTTGCCGTCGGCTGAAATGTCGGGAAAATATGTGAAATTGACCACATTCAGTGTGTACGAAGTAATCACCAGACTCTTTCACAATAATTGATGGGAATTCAACAGAAAAGCTTTCAATTTTCAAGATGAATCGACGCGCTCACAAAGCATGTGCACGAATGGAGTGGACAGGATATTGAGTCACGTCAAGGGACGTAATAGGCGATTGACGTCATCTTTTTCAGAATCCATAGTGAATGGAATGACGTTGAGCACTGTGACAGCGGTATGGATCATCGTCACAAGCCCCAATAGTCAATGGAATGACGTTGAACACTGTGACAGCGGTATAGATCATCGTCACAAGCCCCAATAGTCAATGGAATGACGTTGAGCACTGTGACAGCGGTATAGATCATCGTCACAAGCCCCGATTGTGAATGGAATGACGTTGAGCACTGTGACAGCGGTATAGATCATCGTCTCAAGCCCCAATAGTCAATGGAATGACGTTGAGCACTGTGACAGCGGTATGGATCATCGTCACAAGCCCCAATAGTGAATGGAATGACGTTGAGCACTGTGACAGCGGTATGGATCATCGTCACAAGCCCCAATAGTCAATGGAATGACGTTGAGCACTGTGACAGCGGTATGGATCATCGTCACAAGCCCCAATAGTCAATGGAATGACGTTGAGCACTGTGACAGCGGTATAGATCATCGTCACAAGCCCCAATAGTCAATGGAATGACGTTGAGCACTGTGACAGCGGTATGGATCATCGTCACAAGCCCCAATAGTGAATGGAATGACGTTGAGCACTGTGACAGCGGTATGGATCATCGTCATAAACCAGATATGTAGATAACAACGAATGATCAGCTAGTACAGACCATAGAGGAGACATGTGTAGTTGGAAGAGAACAATGAATGTTAATGTTCAAGTGATCCTGCTGACACAGCATGGACAATAGGAATTGAGCAAAGAGTACTGTATCAGTGGACATGTTGAGTGACATGCACAACAATGACAAATGATATGGAAAATGATATCAACAATGGTTCATATGTAGTACTGTATCAATGAACATGTTGAGTGACATGCACAACGATGACAAATGATATCAACAATGGTTCATATGTAGTACTGTGTCAATGAACATGTTGAGTGACATGCACAACGATGACAAATGATATGGACAATGATATCAACAATGGTTCATATGTAGTACTGTATCAATGAACATGTTAAGTGACATGCACAACGATGACAAATGATATCAACAATGGTTCATATGTAGTACTGTGTCAATGAACATGTTGAGTGACATGGACAACAATGACAAATGATATGGACAATGGTTCATATGTAGTACTGTGTCAATGAACATGTTGAGTGACATGGACAACAATGACAAATGATATGGACAATGGTTCATATGTAGTACTGTGTCAATGAACATGTTAAGTGACATGCACAACGATGACAAATGGTATCAACAATGGTTCATATGTAGTACTGTGTCAATGAACATGTTGAGTGACATGCACAACGATGACAAATGATATGGACAATGATATCGACAATGGTTCATATGTAGTACTGTGTCAATGAACATGTTGAGTGACATGCACAACAATGACAAATGATATGGACAATGGTTCATATGTAGTACTGTGTCAATGAACATGTTGAGTGACATGGACAACAATGACAAATGATATGGACAATGATATCGACAATGGTTCATATGTAGTACTGTATCAGTGAACATGTTGAGTGACATGCACAACAATGACAAATGATATGGACAATGGTATCAACAATGGTTCATATGTAGTACTGTATCAGTGAACATGTTGAGTGACATGCACAATTGGCCAGTTGGCAGTAAGATAGTTGGCCAACTGACAAAAAACAACAAGCTTGCAAACATCCCAAATAACAAGCGCGGATTCGCAATCGTTTGTGGCGTGCGACAATTGAAAACGAAACATCATTTTAAAGAGCAGCCTCAATTTGAAGCGCAGCCTCACTTTGAAGTGCGACAATTTTGGACCGACAGACAGAGACCGACCGACCGACAGACCGACAAAGTGAGTTATAGGTTTGTGGCTTGTGCCACAAACAAAAAACAATAGTGACTACAGTTCGGAGTTTCAGAGTTTTGGGGAGAAACAAAGGGAAGCTTTGTGTGGTAATTTTAATTTTTATGCCAGTAATGTTCTCTTTACTTTCTTTCCCCCACGATTTCTCTCTTGTTATGAGAACTCTGTGTATGTGTGCATATAGTCTACACACATTGTGTCTCTTTACTTTCTTTCCCCCACGATTTCTCTCTTGTTATGAGAACTCTGTGTATGTGTGCATATAGTCTACACACATTGTGTCTCTTTATTTTCTTTCCCCCACGATTTCTCTCTTGTTATGAGAACTCTGTGTATGTGTGCATATAGTCTACACACATTGTGTCTCTTTATTTTCTTTCCCCCACGATTTCTCTCATGTTATGAGAACTCTGTGTATGTGTGCATATAGTCTACACACATTGTGTCTCTTTATTTTCTTTCCCCCACGATTTCTCTCTTGTTATGATAACTCTATGTATATAGTCTACAGAAAGTTCAGAACAATGCAGCTCGATTAATCCTTAAAGTCCCTCGTACAGACCACATCAAACCCCACCTCAAGACCTTACACTGGCTTCCAGTCGAGGCAAGAATAAAGTATAAAATTGCTTGCCTCTGTTTCAATGCTGTCCATTCATCTAGTCCTGCCTACCTCTCTGATCTCGTTCACCTGTACTCACCCTCCAGGTCTCTCCGTTCCTCTTCTGACAAACTTATCCTTTCTATTCCTCGTACAAACACTAAGACAAATGGTGAACGTTCATTTTCTTTCAGCGCCCCTTCTGTCTGGAACACCCTACCATATGAACTTCGTTCTGCTAAATCTTTCCAGTCTTTCAAAACCGCTCTTAAAACTCACCTCTTCCGGCAATACCTCTGATTTCTTCCTTGTCCTGTTTCCTGCCTTAAAATGATGTCCCCCACATTGTGGGTGGGTGGGTGTGCGCGCGTGCGTGGGTGTGGGCGTGTGCGTGCGTGCGTGTTGTGGCTGTGTGAATGTTTGTGATAGTTGATATTGTAGTAGCTTATTTATGATTTATGTATTTATTTAAACAATTGTGAAGCGCCGTGAGCTCAAGAGTGAAAGGGCGCTCTATAAATGTTATTTATTATTATTATTATTATTATTGTGTTTGCACAAATGCACACTGCCAGTCTGTCTGTGTCTGTCTCTGCCTCTCTGTTACATTTCAATGCGGAAAGTCAGGCCAGCCAGTCAAGGCTGGTCAGATCTTTTGAATGTTGGATGCAGAGACAATGGTGACTGGTTAACCGTTCCACTCCACTACATTGACAGATCGAACAGTGTGTGTGTGTGTGTGTGTGTGTGTGTGTGTGTGTGTGTGTGTGTGTGTGTGTGTGTGTGTGTGTGTGTGTGTGTGTGTGTGTGTGTGTGTGTGTGTGTGTGTGTGTGTGTGTGTGTGTGTGTGTGTGTGTGTGTGTGTGTGTGTGTGTGTGTGTGTGTGTGTGTGTGTGTGTGTGTGTGTGTGTGTGTGTGTGTGTGTGTGTGTGTGTGTGTGTGTGTGTGTGTGTGTGTGTGTGTGTGTGTGTGTGTGTGTGTGTGTGTGTGTGTGTGTGTGTGTGTGTGTGTGTGTGTGTGTGTGTGTGTGTGTGTGTGTGTGTGTGTGTGTGTGTGTGTGTGTGTGTGTGTGTGTGTGTGTGTGTGTGTGTGTGTGTGTGTGTGTGTGTGTGTGTGTGTGTGTGTGTGTGTGTGTGTGTGTGTGTGTGTGTGTGTGTGTGTGTGTGTGTGTGTGTGTGTGTGTGTGTGTGTGTGTGTGTGTGTGTGTGTGTGTGTGTGTGTGTGTGTGTGTGTGTGTTGTGGTGTGTGTGTGTGTGTGTGTGTGTGTGTGTGTGTGTGTGTGTGTGTGTGTGTGTGTGTGTGTGTGTGTGTGTGTGTGTGTGTGTGTGTGTGTGTGTGTGTGTGTGTGTGTGTGTGTGTGTGTGTGTGTGTGTGTGTGTGTGTGTGTGTGTGTGTGTGGTGTGTGTGTGTGTGTGTGTGTGTGTGTGTGTGTGTGTGTGTGTGTGTGTGTGTGTGTGTGTGTGTGTGTGTGTGTGTGTGTGTGTGTGTGTGTGTGTGTGAGAGAGAGAGAGAGAGAGAGAGAGAGAGAGAGAGAGATAAATATAGAGAGTGTGTTTGTGTGTGTGTTAGAGAGAGAAAGAGGGAGAGAGAGAGAGAGAGAGAGAGAGAGAGAGAGTGTGTGTTAATATATTCACAGGGATATGAGTAATGCTCATATCATGAATTCTGTTCGACATGTACTCAAGACTCAAGAATACTTTTGAGTATGAAGTTAACGCGTGCGCGCGAGTGTATGAGGTGAGGGTGGGAAGTAGGGCGGCGGGGGTGGAGATGGGTGGTGTGTGTGGGGGGTGGGGGGGTGGGGTGGGATGGTTGGGGGGGTGGGTGGTAATATATTTCGTATCTATTATTTGCTCGATGAATAATCACGATGAAAAAGTTTGCCATTTTCATAAAGGTCTGACTTCTCAATGCCATTTCCTTTTTTTTTTCTTTTTTTTTTTAGTTTTACGTCCTCTCGGAAAGTTCCATGTGGGACATTTCTTTTTATAAAGTTAAAGTTTTTATTTTAGTGCAGTTAAAGAAAAAGAAGTTATTTATTTTTTACTTTAAGTTTAGAGTATTTTTTATAAATAATTTATTGAGTTCCACCATGTCTGGTCTGACCTGCGGTTAAAAGAGTTTGTTGGGATAAAATACTTTATTTTAAAAGAAATTTTCCTAGGCTGACTTAGGGGGATAAGTTGGGATTAAAATTTCAGGACCACCTTTTTTAAGAACAACAACAACAAAAATTTTAAAACTTCAAAGAAGGTCTATGTAAAAAATATTTACATTGTGTTTACAAAACACAATTCCTTTTTATTTTTAAAAGATATTTTATTGTAACAAATGTTACACTCCTATAAAGGCCGAAGCCATAGAACAAGGTTATTATTTGAGTAAAAGGTGACTGGTCCCCACTGAACCAATTTAAAAAATACTATCTTATATTCCTGGACTGTCGGCCCACAGAGCCTAATGGCCCAGCCCAGGAATTTTTTATTTATTTTTAAAATGGGGTTATTATACACGGGAAATTTTTTATTTGGCCTGGAGGGGAAGAGGGGCGGGGGGACAAAGTCCCTCCCGCCCCCCATCCCCCCCAAGCTGAGATCCGGTGGGGATTAGGTGCTGTTTATAAACAGAGTCACCTATAAAACATTAATTTTAAAAGAAAGCATACGACTCACTCGATATCCCACCAAGGGGAGGGAGGGAGAGGGACCCCTCCTCCTTGGGTAGGGCAGAGGGGTGGCGTAGTCAGGGACCTTAAGCGGGGGGACCCTAGGCTATCCCAATAAATTTATATGGGCAGCGTGACTACTACGTAGCGGTTTTACCATAAAATATTTATACTGGTGGCGTTTGCACACCTTAAAACTGGTTAAGAGATTAAAACAGATGGCCAAAGGATGCCTTCGAGAGGTCCTCGATTAACCACAGCAGAGGGGCCCATCCCTCAGAATTATTATTCAAAATATGTTTCTCCTGAAACGGAACCTTAAGAGTGTCTGCTCTCTGCAGGCACTCCCCCAGCTCCGCCTCAATAAAACTACATGAGTTAAATAAGTGTTTAATATCTATAATTTGTCCGCACAGACAGTGTCTAGGGTTGTATTTAGAGAGAATTGCGTTTGTTCTTAGTCTAAAGATGGTAGATTGTACTGGGAAAGGGACGTTAAGGAATAATCCTTTCTTGACGATGTTAGAATCTACTCCTTTGGAGGCAGCATACGTTTTTAGTTGTTCTTTCCACTTTTTAGAGGTTGCAAATTTCAGTTGCGTTTTAATTTCTTCTGTAGATAGTTTAATGTTTATGATGGGACCGTCCTTACTTTGTGCTGCTGCCTTGGCCTCGCGGTCAGCGAGGTCATTACCGTAGACCCCTGCATGTGAGGGAATCCACGACAGCAACATCTCTATTCCTTTTAACTTCAGTTGATGGATTATGAGTCTTATTTCGTTGATGATGTCTAGTCTTTTGTTTGTATTGCCCTCAAGGGCCTTTATCGAGGATAAAGAGTCTGTGAACAAGACTACACTTCTTGGATAATTTGGTAGGTTATTTAGATAGTGACAGGACTCCAGTATGGCCCAGAGCTCTGCACTAAAAATTGATGTATTCTTATTTAATTTATAACGTTTTGAAATCTTTAAAGATGGAATTGTAAAAGCGCATCCTGTGCAGCCATTTATTTTAGAACCGTCTGTGAAAATTTGTAGGTGATTTTTAAAACTATGAACTTGTTCTTTTGCTGCTGCTGAAATAAGGTTAGGGTTGTTATGTTTAAAATATCTAAGATGCAAAGAGGTATCGTACGTGGGGGACTCTAGTTCCCACTGTGGAAATACTTGCTGGGACTGGTCCGTCACCTCCTCCACTGTAACCCCTGCCTCCTTAAATAGTGTGTTCGTAAAGTCGAAAAGGTCGACTACCTTAGAATATTTAATTTTATTTTTGTCCAATTTTAGTCTACCTTGGACTATGCTGGAAGTTTCTTTGTAATCCGCATAAAACTCTTCTGCGGAGCCCTGTTTATTAGAGTATAGTCTTGTTAGGGTGCAAGCACAATAAAATTTCATGTATTTATCTAAGGGCAGCCAGTCTACATCCCTATAGACTAGCTTATTATTTGCATACCGGGGGATACCCATGGCTATTTTGAGAGCTCTTGTTTCTGTTGCTTGTATCTTTTTAAAGAATGTTTTGGGCATGGAGTAAAAAACCTCCATGCCAAAAGTCAGTCGGCCGCGAACTAACGCTCTAGTTAGGTAAGTTAATAGTCTGGCATCCTTGGCCCATGGTTCTTTGGAGATGATCTTAATAAAGTTTAGGGCTCTCAATGCTTTTTTGACTAGGTGCTGGGCGTGTGCACCCCAAGATAAGGTGGGGGTTAGTACAATACCTAAAAAGGTAGCCTGTGGACTGGGGGTAACCTTAGTTCCCAATATATCTAAAGAGACGTTGGTTTTAATGTTTTGATTTGTGAATATCATGAACTGGCATTTGTTTAGAGATAGCGCGAAGCCGTTCACTCTTAAGTAGGTGGCTATAGCTGTAGTGTATTGTTGGTGTTGTTTAAAAATTTTGTCATTTTTTAGAGAGTTTGTTTGTCTAGGCGTTTGTGTCCAGATTGCTATATCATCAGCGTACATGGAAATACTTGTTCCCTTAAGGGGAATCGACTTCATATCATGCAGCATGACGTTAAAAAGAGTAGGTGCAATTATGCTACCCTGAGGGACTCCCATATCGATAGTGTGGGTTCCGGACAGTGCCTGGCCAACCTTAACTGTGATCGTACGATTCTGCAGGAAGGAATTAATGAAATTGAAGAGGTTCCCCTCTATGCCGAGTTCGCTAACTTTTTGAAGCAGTCTCTCATGCCAGACGGAGTCATAAGCTCCCTTTATGTCAAAGAAGGTCGCTAGGACCCTCTTTCTTCTACTGAATGCTTTTCTGACATGAGACGTCAGCTTGCATACTTGTTCCATGCAGCTTCGGTGTTTCCTGAAGCCTGCCTGGAATAAGGGTAACGTATTATTTTTTTGTAAAAAGTATTCTAATCGTTGTTTCACGATTCTCTCGTACACCTTACCCAGGTGGGGGGTGAGGGAGATAGGACGAAAGCTCTTGGGATCCTGTTTTGGTTTCCCAGGTTTCAGGATCCCAATCACCTGTGCGTCCCTCCACGCTTGTGGGACCTCTCCCTCCTCCCAACACCTGGAGTAGAAGTGCAGGAGGATATTTAGAAATGATTGGGGTAGTTTTTTTAATGAGCTGGTAGGAGATGGGATCCCCTCCTGTCGCTTTATTTACTTTCCTTATTGAACGTAGGGACATAGCGAGCTCGGCATAATTGAGGGGAGCATTTATTACGTTTGAGTTATTTATAGATTTAGTTGGTTTTGGGATCTGTTTTCTACGTTGTTGTTCTAGAATTGGTAGGGTAGTGGTTTGGCTATTGTGAGAAAAATGTTCTGCTAGGGCATCTGCTGTTTCTTTGTTTGATGTTGTTAGTTTATCCTTTATTTTAACTCTAATTTGTGTGGGAATGCCCCCTCTACGTAACTTTTTTAATCTTTTCCAGGCATTTCCTAAATCTCTAAAATTTGTAATTTTGATCTTATAAAAGTATTCTAGTTTGGCTTTAGCTACCATTTTTTTACTATAGGATTCTGCTTCTTTTTTTGAAGTGAAATTTTCTGTTGTAGGGAATTTATTGAAGGTGTTGCTAGCATTATGTTTGGTTTTTACTGCTGCAGCGCATTCTTCATTCCACCAGGGGTTGTTTTTTGTGGGGCAATACCCCTCCCCCTGTTTTTTTGTGGTCGGAATGGCTGCATTTCCTGCCTTTAGAATAGTGTTACGTATGTTGTTATAATAAGTTTCTAAGTTGTCATTTTGTAAGTTTGATAGGGTAGTTTTACTAAGTTCTGATTGGAAGAGCTCCCAATTTGCTTTATCATAAATGAATTTAGGGGTAAGTTCTTCTTCTGGTGGGTCTGGTGTACTGTTTAGTGTTATAGATATAGGTTTGTGGTCCGACCCCAGGGGGTCCACCAACGGTGTCCACGTACAGTTTTTTTCCAAAGCGGGGCTTATTAAAGTTAAATCTATAGCTGTTAGTCTTTGGCCAGGCACGTCCGGATACCTAGTGGGAGACCCATCATTTAACAGGATTAAATCAGAGTTATTAATTTCATCTAGTAGTTTAGAAGCCCCTGCACTAGTGACTGTACACCCCACTTCCCAAAAGGGGTGGTGGGTGTTAAAGTCACCGACGATTATCCAGTTTTCGGAGGTGGTGAGGGAACTTAACCAATTTGAGGTGGGAGCCCTCTCATATGGCTGTGGAAAATAAGTATTTAAAATGTTTGTCTTTTTGTCGTTTATTGAGATTTGAATGCTATTTGAGTATCTTAATAATAAGATATCTTCTGTGGGAGGAGTTGTTTTTTGAAAGTATATATTAGTACGGACGTAAGTGGCGGTTTTGATACGTCCTTTCATACTATTAAATGATGGTGGGAATTGGAAACCTTCTATCTTAGGGAGGCCTGAATATTCAGTATTTAGGGACTGTAAGCAAAGAATTTGATATTGTATTGGATTGGTGGCTAAAAAGTTTATCAGGAAATCTAGATTACTATTAATTGCGCGACAATTCCATTGAAGAATACTAAAAGGGACGTTATTGGACCCCATATTCGGGGTCCCAGAGGTTGGCTTAGTCAGGTGTTTTATTTAGTTTGATTTTAGTGACGGTCTAGTCTACCTGTGGTTGATGGTGTTACTCTACTTCTGACTCTACTCGTGGGGCTGTTTTCACAGACCAGATTAGCCAATCTGAGCAAGCTGGTGTCTTTGGAGAGTGTTGTTGGAGATGTGCCCGCCACCACGGGAAAGAGTGTGGCTAAGCCATCTAGCAGTAGAGAGGGTTGATTTGTTGTTTTTGCTTTTGCTAATGAGATTAAAATTTGAGTGACTATTTGTTCCCTTGGGGGTTTGTTGGAAGAAGCTTTTGCAAACTGATCAAGATTAAAAGTTGTAGTGGTTGTAGAGGGATCGACTGGTGTTGGTGCAGGCACTTGATGTTTTTGAGTGAAAGTAGTCATAAGATTATCCATGTAATTTGTGACTGTAGTGATCATAGACTGTGTTTGTTTTTTGATTTCTTCGGCAACAATCTCTTGAATTCTCGTCTCTGAGACGGTCTTGGAGAGGGAGGCCTTCAGGTTGATAGCTTTCTGCTTTAGGTTGCGAATTCTATTACTGTTTATTCTTTTTTTCTTTGTTTTATACGTGACAACTGGTTTGGGCGTTGAAATTGGAGTTGAAGAGGTGTTTGTGACTTGTTGTTTGTTGTTATTCTTTTTTGATATGTCACTGGCACGACTTTGGAGGACAGTCGCATAGCTCCCTGGTGGGGAGGCATGCGACCTCTCCTCCGTCCTCCAGAGAGTATCCACTTGGGGAGGAGGGGAGGGTGGTGGTCTTAGGCTCTCTCTTGCTGTTTTTTCCTCTTGAATTTGTGTTTTTGCTCTACGGATGGCTTCCGAAAAAGGAATAAAAGAGGCCCCTCTTATCTTGTTTGCTCTCAGGCGTGCCTGATACTCTGGGCATCCGAGGTAGGCCCCCGAGTGTCCTCCACCACAGTTTACGCATTTCATGTTGGTGGAGGAACAGTCTTTTACGTTATGTCCGCCCTGGGCACAACGCACACAAGTCTCTTTTTCAGACCTACATTGATCTTGTGAGTGCCCAAGGCGGGCACATTTGCGACATCTTCGAACTGGTGCCACGTAGGTGTGGACTACGAACTCCTCTGCCTGGATCCTAACCGTTTCTGGGAGGGTGGGTAAGTCGAAAGTTATTTTCACTGCTCTGGATGGCGTACCATCCTTGTTTTTCAAGCGAATGGCTTGTCTGGCATTTGTAATGTGGGGGATAAGGTTGCTGATGTTCTCGGATGTGGCAATACCTTTTATTACGCCCTCAGTAGTAGCTGCTGGGACGTGACATTTAATATGTATTCCCGCTAGGGATTTCTGTTTTAAAAGTTGTTGCTGTTGCTGAAGTGATTTGCATCCAATCAGCCAGCGATTTGTGGAAAGAGGTCGCTGGCTGAGGATGGTTCCTACAGTACTTTTCCAGAGTTGGAAGCTTGTGTTAGGCCCCAATGCACGAAATCTGGCCGCGCCTGTACCCAAGTCCTCCATAACAATGGGGAACTTGAGAAAGACTGGAGGGGCCACGTTCCTTGGATCAGTCTTAGAACTTGTTGGTTTTTGAATATTCTGCTTTTGATTAAGTTTAGAGGGTGGGTGGGTAGCCGGAGTTTCACCCCATACTGACTCCACCTGCTCAATCAGTGTTTCTGTGGCTGCAGGAGTGTTTTCAGACACAGTCCCCGAACCACACGCTTGTGGCTCGGCCACAGTGTTGTTACTATGCTGAGGTTGGGCCCCTATACTAGTTTCTCTGGTGGATTTCCCGGACGGGGGGGAAAGTGGATTGGAAGCTTCCTCCATTGATCGAAAGTCGTCCCTGAGCTTTTTCCCTTCAGGGGTTGATTTTTGGGGGTCAGGGACCCCTTCCTCCGGGGGGTCACTAGACCCCCTTTCTCTCCTTGATCTCTTTTTTTTCCTAGAATGAATCTCGGTGAAGGACCCATTGTCCTCCACCGAGGTCATAAAGACACTGTCATCAAGGACAGTTTTTGCTCCCGCTGACAGCGGTTTCTCAAGGGGAGTGGTGGACTCCTGGTCCGACTCGCTCAATGAGCAATTTGAAAATGAAACTGGAAAAGACTTTCCTCTTGTTTTGTTGGGTGAAGCCCAAAATTTCTTCCCTATGGACTCCTGGGGCCTAGCCCCGGCTGGGGAGGATTCCACCTCGTCCGGGGAGGCTGGGGTTTCCATATTTATATGGGCCAAAGGCCTTCTTTTTTTTTTACTCAATAAGGTGGGAAACCTGTCTATTATACTAGTACAATGTCAGTAGTGACCTTAAACACGGTCAGGACAACAACAAGCCAAGTTTAGACTTTCGTTAATTTGGGGAACCAATGAGAACGCTAGGATTTTCTCATACCCTAGCTACATAGTTGGTTTCCTATTTAGCTGTTTTTAACTTTTCGTTATTTCCAACGACCAATGAGATCGTTGGAACACTATCGTCGTTGATTTGAGCACCTGCTTTGGCAACGTATCTTTTAATTATTTCTATTTACTTTACTTCAACTAGAGGCAAGATTAGTTTACGTTTAACAATCTTTAGTTTATGAAAAAAGTATCTTATTTTATGTTGGGAGCAAGCCCAAAAGTTTAATTTTATTATTACCTTTAATGTTTAAGAGGAAAGAGTTCAAAAACTGTTTCTCTCTATTCCGCCTCAGTTTATCTTTTACAAGTTTATCTTTTATTTATTTTTTTGTTATGAAGAATATTATTATTCCTTAGGATGAAAACACATCCACGAGTACAATTTTATAGTTACATTTAGTATTTCGGAGGATCAGGATCAATATTTAAGTGAAAGAGAAGGAAAGTAGAAACACCTACATTTTATAAAGACTTATTCTGAACTGTTTATGTTGTTGGGCTCGCACACAAACTCCTCCAACAATTTAGGAGGCTGGCGAAAACAGAACAACCCTAAAGAAAGAGGAAATACCCTACAGGAACTATGCTGTGACGACCGTACCCACCGGCAAAAAGCCTACGAGTGGGGGGTATTGATAGACCGACGTGAATGACCTGATGGTCAAAAAAAAGACAGTGGAGGAAAGAGTAAAAGTGAAAAACCAGTGAAAGCTAGCTAGCTAAGGTCTTAGTCCCTAGACCTGGGAGTCCTGCTGTGCAAAGGCTCTGGTGGCCGGCGCATTCCTCCCAGGGATACCACTTTTGTGGCTCGTCCTACAGGCCCTAGCTCTAGGCAGTCGAATAACACATCGAACTGCAAAACAAATGAAAAAAACAAAACCTTAGAACCCTATTTATGCTCACGTTAGATAGATCCAACGACGTGTAGTGACGAACAGAAGGAGACGTCGTTGGTGGAGGCAGAAGCAGAAGCAGAAGCAGAAGATAGTCGTGAAGTGATCCCAAATCCTCCTCAAGGCCCAAGTTCGGAGCAAGCTCAACGAAAAGGATGGCGTGCGGCGGGGCTGGCAGAAGAGGTCCAAAGAATAGAGATGGTGTCCACTCCTCTGTCAGTCAACCGCCGTACTTGTAATGAAGCTCGTTTTCTTTCCTCTGTGTGGCTCTCTCTCTCAGCTAGGCAACCTCTCAGCTTGATGTGCAAAGGCGATGATCTGATGAGCATTGCCATTTCCTCCCCCCTTTGCACCTTTATCCCACACTGCTTTCCCCTTTATATTGTCTTAACAAACCTCTGGTTGGCTTCAGCCCAAAGTTTGGGCCAATAGTAAAGTCAGCACACAAAACGAGCAAGTATGGTAATAGTGGGTCCCCTTGACGACATCCTGTTTATATTAAACCAATTAGATATCTGACCATTAACAAGAACACGATTTGATGTTGGCTGTTGGTTGTTATAAAAATGTTTCTAGCCATTTACAGTTATCGTTTTGGAAACCATAAGTTTTCAAAACTTTGAAAAGAATGTCACCAAATGCCTTTTCTAAATTTAATTCAACAAAATCCCGGGTAATTTTGTTCATCTATGTATGATAAATCAGCCTAATGCTGTCTCCTACGTGTCTTTTCGCAATGAACCCTTTCTGGTCTTCATTGATAGGATTAGGTAAAACAGTCTTTAAACGATTTATGATACACGAAGATCCAGTTTTGTAGATAGCATTTAACAATGATATAGGTCTCTATTTTCGTATGATATCTCTACGTTTGTCACTTTGGGAATACATGCTGCAATTACTTTGTGTACTCGTGAAAGTTCCCGTTTTAAAATAAACCTAGAATTCAATGTTTGGACCACAAAAGTATCTATTCTATTCATTACACCTTAATCATATCATGTTATGAAAAGCCAACTGTCCGTGTGTGTGTGTGTGTGTGTGTGTGTGTGTGTGTGTGTGGAACACAGAACGGGCCTTATAACTCCGCCGTTTTTCGACCGAATCGCTTCAAATTTGCTATCAGCCCTAACGTGGCGATGGCAACGGCAACCAAGGCGGCCGTGTCATTTGCGCTTTTTGGCAAATGTACGAGGTTAACGCGTGCGCGTGTGTGTATGGGGTGGGGGTGGGGAAGTAGTCATATAATACAAGGCAAGTGTGTGTCTGTGTGTGTGTGTGTGTGCGGCGTCTGTCTGAAACACAAAACGGGCCTTATAACTCCGCCGTTTTTTTTCGACCGAATTGCTTCAAATTTGCTGTCAGGCTTGCTGTGGCCGGGGCAAAGCCTGGTAGCAAATTTGAAGAGAATCGGGAGAGCGCGTCACTCTCAGAGCAGCGCCAACGGGAAACGGGGCCTTATAACTCCGCCGTTTCTTAACCAAATCGCTTCAAATTTGCTGTACTCAGCATTACCAGTACTTGGCGTTACCGTTACTAGGCGTTACCGTTACTAGGGAGAGCGCGTCACTCTCAGAGCAGCGCCAACGGGAAACGGGGCCTTAACCGAATCGCTTCAGATTTGCTGTCAGGCTTGCTGTGGCCGAGGCAAAGCCTGGCAGAAAAATTTGAAGAGAATCGGGAGAGCGCGTCACTCTCAGAGCAGCGCCAACGGGAAACGGGGCCTTATAACTCCGCCGTTTCTTAACCGAATCGCTTCAAATTTGCTGTACTCAGCGTTACCAGTACTTGGCGTTACCGTTACTAGGGAGAGCGCGTCACTCTCAGAGCAGCGCCAACGGGAAACAGGGCCTTATAACTCCGCCGTTTCTTAACCGAATCGCTTCAAATTTGCTGTACTCAGCGTTACCAGTACTTGGCGTTACCGTTACTAGGGAGAGCGCGTCACTCTCAGAGCAGCGCCAACGGGAAAACGGGGCCTTATAACTCCGCCGTTTCTTAACCGAATCGCTTCAGATTTGCTGTACTCAGCGTTACCAGTACTTGGCGTTACCGTTACTGATCTACTGATTGTTGGTTGATCTATTAATTGTTGGTTGATCTATTGATTGATTGTTGGTTGATCTATTGATTGTTGATTGATCTATTGATTGTTGGTTGATCTGTTGATAGTTGGTTGATCTATTGAGTGTTGGTTGATCTATTGATCTATTGAGTGTTGGTTGATCTATTGATTGTTCGTTGATCTATTGATGTATTGATTGTTGGTTGATCTATTGATGTATTGATTGTTGGTTGAT
>CM065707.1:625855-652004 GCA_017654935.2 Phymorhynchus buccinoides | reverse complement strand
GAATCTATCCTGCAATTGATGTTGTGTGTTGGATTCTGTTCTCTTTGCAGGGGCACTTAAAGTACGTGACATATTTAATAATAGATGTTTCCTGTCAAAATTGCTAATTTATGTATTTATTTGTTAAATTGTACCTAATAATTATACGTGTGAACGAGCGTGCGTGCGTATGTATGAATGTATATGTGCGTGCGTGCGCGCGCGATTGTGTGCGTGTGTGTGTAAGTGTGTGCGTGTGAATTACATGCGTTTGAATTTATTCATGCATTGCAATGCCCTTGAAATTTTTGTTTGTTTTTGTAACCGCCCGCCATGACATGGGCCTAAGGCCTATTCATTAAACCGTTCAGTGTTCAGTGTTCTCTCTCTCTCTTACATATATCTCATTCCAAATAATTTTCTAAATCTATTTTATTATAATGCATATGAAAGAAACCAGTCTGAGCATTTTAACCGTTATTTAATCGATAATGTGAATACAGAATATAAAATTAACGCTGTTCTTTCGTCCATGCACTTTTTAAATTGCAATACAAATCGTTTTCAGCGGTTCTCAAGATTTTCTTTATAAAAAGGAAAAAAACCCACTTTTTGGCAGTTACAGTTAACCATTAAAACTGGGTCGTCAATTGAATTGAGTCAATGGTCATCAAGCTTGAGGAAAAAAGACATTATTTGCATTAAAACGCAATAAGTATCTATTCATTAGTTTAAAATATGGCAATTTAAAAATATTTAAGATAATTCTAACGGTTTGAACGGTTATCTTGAAAGCAAATCACTACTTTATAACGACACTTTACAGGCATTCAATGGCGCAATGAACTTGATTAATAAACAGGTTTTTAATATTATGATTAAATTACAAGAGAAAGCCAAAACCCCCACTATTTTGGTCGTTTAATCCGTTAAAAACGGTTATTTACAGACATGTTATATCTAGCTATTATCTGAGATAACGTCCTTGAGACATTGAACTAGTCACTCCGCCTAATAAGCAGTTGAAGAGTTGTTACTGAATAGATCAAAAGACCATTTTGGTCTCTCAGACGGGTACATGGTACAAAAGCTCACACCCCGATTCTAAAGTACTGTCTCCCTTATATGACTTGCCACAGATGAACAAGAACAGGGTGAACAACATCTATGATAACAGCAAAGGCGAAAACAACAAAAAACAAAACAATAAACTTCACAATTTTATGGAGTTTTTGAAATTAAAAATACCTCAGTCATCTTAAACTCAAATACAGACGCCAAAGAAGGAAATATCGATTTAACCACCCCGGGCCTCTCTCTATTAATGAGCCAAAGAAGGAAATGTCGATTTAACCACCCCGGACCTCTCTCTATTAATGAGCCAAAGAAGGAAATGTCGATTTAACCACCCCGGACCTCTCTCTATTAATGAGCCAAAGAAGGAAATATCCATTTAACCACCCCGGGCCTCTCTGTATTAATGAGCCAAAGAAGGAAATATCGATTTAACCACCCCGGGCCTCTCTGTATTAATGAGCCAAAGAAGGAAATATCCATTTAACCACCCTGGGCCTCTTTCTATTAATGAGCCAAAGAAGGAAATATCGATTTAACCACCCCGGGCCTCTCTCTATTAGGGGAAGACGGGGTAAAAAGCGCATGGGCGGGTAAGAAGCCCACCCCAATTATCTCATGAAATGAAGCAAATTTCAGTCTCATTTTGCCCATGAGACGAGCGTTAATGTCTAGCATTCGTCTCATGGGCAAATTTGACTGAAATTTTCTTTATTTCATGAGATAATTGGGGTGGGCTTCTTACCCGCCCATGCGCTTTTTACCCCGTCTTCCCCTAATGAGCCAAAGAAGGAAATATCGATTTAACCACCCCGGGCCTCTCTCTATTAATGAGCCAAAGAAGGAAATATCCATTTAACCACCCCGGGCCTCTCTCTATTAATGAGCCAAAGAAGGAAATATTGATTTAACCACCCCGGGCCTCTCTGTATTAATGAGCCAAAGAAGGAAATATCTATTTAACCACCCCGGGCCTCTCTCTATTATGAAGCCTTTCTAAATAAAATTATGTAAGGGTACAAAGTACCTTTGTTTGGTAGTTTGATTCGTCATTTACATAACGGAAGAGAAAAAAACGAAAATACAAATAAAATATAAGTTTTTTACGGTTATCTAACTAACCCTATACCCTCAAAATGAAATACAGACGCCACACACACACACACACACACAAAACACAGCACAAATCGGGCCTCTTATTCAATCTTCCATCACGTGCACACAACGATAGACAACTGATCAAATATTTAGGGTGCAACAGGAAAAATGAGAGACTGAGTTGGAGTGTCGGAGAGGAGAAGGCAGAGCATTCCAAGTTAGAAAGTAGAAAGAAGGTGTGTTGTTGGTGTTGAGTGGAGGTTTTACGTCCTCATGGCAGAAAACCCTGGGTCGATACCACCAGTAGCGTCACAGCCATGCTCTCCAAGCTTCAATGGGAATCACTTGAGGAAAGAAGATCAAAACATCAGGCCACCATGATTAGCCTACAAAGTCGTCAACGACCTCATAGACATCAAAAGCGGAACAGTTTCTCCTCCCTGGCACCCGCACTAGGTCAAATCACTCATTCAAATCACAACAAGAACAAACATTTTCAAATACAGCTTTTCCCCCAGAACTATCCCAGTTTGGAATTCTCTTCCAGCAGCAGCAGCTGAGGCTCCCTCCTTGGTATCTTTCAAGAGGGAGCTCAACAAATTGTCTTTCTAATCTTGTTCACACACCCCACCCCCCTCCACACACACATGCACACACTTTATTTTTGTTTTGTTTTTCCCACACACACTTTGCCCCCAATTAGTTTTCTTATTAATTTATTAGTCGCTGTAATGTGTTCTGAGACAGCGTGACGAACTTATTGAAGACTTGACGAATGTGTGGTGATCGCTGGGATTATGTAATCAGATCCAGAGTTACATTTCTTGGTTTTGTTTACAGAGTGACATCCCTTGCCGTCACATGACCACGTATTTCCGGTTGAAAAATTGTCGTCTGCGTCTGCAAAGGTGCTGCCCGTCAAAAAGACAACATGATTCACAGTCTGTTCATCATAAACAACACAGGGTGAGATTTTATCATTGCTATGATGACATGCTCCACTTGTTGATAGTAATGCGAATAACCCCACTGCCTGGTCATACTCAGAGCATAGCTGCTCGGTGGGATGGCGAGAGCCTGAGTCAGTGAGTGAGTGAGTGAGCAAGTGATGTATGTTATGTAGCCTTTGTAGGCCTAGTCAGTGGCTAGTCACTAGGCTAGTGTCACAGTGATGGCTGACGGCTGTGATGCAGCTCTCTCGCCAGCTGTCGCTCAGGGAATGTGGGATGATCTTAATTTATTATCAAAGTGATAAGTCATTTTTAAGCAAACGAAGGGTTCGGATAAATCCAATGAGAGTATCTGAAATTATTTGGGTTTTTTCACCCAACTTTTGTACTTCATCCACACTCGACATCCACACTGACCACAGTACACAAATTCTAGCTCCTTTCAGTTTTCAACAGAGAGTTATTTAGTAGTAGTAGTAGTAGTAGTAGATAGGGACAAAATAAGCCGTCAAGCTTTTTACTAGAGAGTCCCGTCTTTTTACAATCAGTATTACATACAAGTACTGGTCAAGGTTTATTGTGGTCAAATTTTCCTAAAATTAGCTACTCATCAAAGCTTCTAAATAAATTTAAATAATTTGGAGATTTGTCGAGACGATTTTTGAACAAGTTAGTATTATTAGGTTGCACATTTGAATTCGTTAGTTAATTCCTTCCAATTGTTAGCAACTCTATTGCTGAAGCAATTTTTCCTTATGTTAGTGTTGAAACGTTTAATAAAGACCTTGCCGTAAGGCTTTCTAGTCACACTGTAATGTGGTTCCCTAAAGAATTTCCCCCAAGATAAATCTACATGACCATTAAATGTCTTATACACTTCTATAAGATCTCTTATTCTCCTGCCTTTCAAAGAGTGCAAATTTAGATAAACCAGTCTATTTTCATAACTCATATTTTTGCACTCTTTAACAAGTTTAGTGGCTCTGCGCTGAACTTTTTCAATGGCTTTAGATTGGTATTTGAACATTGGAGACCATATGATGTTACCATATTCTAGATATGGTCTTACTAATGATTTATATAATTTAATAAAAAAATATCACGGTCGATATTTAGAAATGTCCTTTTGATCAATCCTATCATTTGGCAGGCTTTACTAACGCAATTCTGGATATGTGTATTGAAAGATAAATCTTTATCAAAAGTCACCCTAAGATCTTTTTCGTGATCACATGTTGTTAGTGAGCGTAGCTTGTTGTCCTTTAACATAGTATATTCAACATTAGGATTAGATTTACCAATATGCATAACTTTACACTTGCCCGTGTTAAAATACAGGTTCCACCTTTCTGTCCAAACTTCTAATTTATCTAGATCCTTCTGTAATGAATTACTACCAGTACCACAAGACCTGTTAATAACTTTAGTATCAATGTTATCATCAGCAAAAAATTTGTTTCAAGTTATTTCTTTTAACAGGGGTAAATATTCTTATCATTGATTGTGGTTAGGGATAGGAAAAGACCTTACAAGTAGTATGCCACCATAAAACAATGTAAGCCTAATGGATAAAACACTTTAAATTGGTTTATGCTGGTGACGAGTGTTAACAAAAGGCATGAACTGAAAGGAGCTGAGAAAAGCTACTGTGCATCGGGTAAGGGGATAGGGTTCGAATCATCAGTTTAACTGGGTCAGGCTGCTAATTGCCGTCAGGTGCCGTCCGGAGGTCGTCTGGAGCCGTCCGGGTGCCGTCCATAAATCCAGAGAGAGAGAATAAAAATAAAAAAATGAGACAAAAACATTAAAAGCACTGAAAGACTGACAAAAAAACAAACCTCCTTCTGTGTTGCCAGGCCATATGGTCATAATGGGTAAGGTACATATATGTCCGGTTTTCAGTTTTCAATGGTCTTCCTGCTGTGTGCAGCCAACACATTCTGATTTCAGAGGAACTCAACAAAGAAGAAAAATTATTTGGATTTTTTTTTTTAATAGGCAGGACAATGGGCCAATAAGTCAGAAATATAGTAGATGATAGAAAGCAAAGGGAAAAGGCAGAGTCAAAGAGTGGCAGATTAGAGGAAATTACAAGCATAGAACTTCCAGAAGGTGGGGAAACTACTTTTTTCAAAATATCCCCCCACCCCACCCCCACCTCTGGTAACTCCACGGGGAAAACAAAAAACAAAGCCAACTAGGTCTATACTTTATGAAAGAATCAACATCCAAAAGGCACTAGGACAACTCCCAAGTCCAATCGATATCCACAATCCAGAAGGCACTAGGACAACTCCAAGTCCAATCAATATCCACAATCCAGAAGTCACTAGGACAACTTGAAGTCCAATCAATATCCACAATCCAGAAGTCACTAGGACAACTCCAAGTCCAATCAATATCCACAATCCAGAAGTCACTAGGACAACTCCAAGTCCAATCGATATCCACAATCCAGAAGGCACTAGGACAACTCCAAGTCCAATCAATATCCACAATCCAGAAGTCACTAGGACAACTCCAAGTCCAATCGATATCCACAATCCAGAAGTCACTAGGACAACTCCAAGTCCAATCAATATCCACAATCCAGAAGTCACTAGGACAACTCCAAGTCCAATCAATATCCACAATCCAGAAGTCACTAGGACAACTCCAAGTCCAATCAATATCCACAATCCAGAAGGCACTAGGACAACTCCAAGTCCAATCGATATCCACAATCCAGAAGGCACTAGGACAACTCCAAGTCCAATCAATATCCACAATCCAGAAGTCACTAGGACAACTTGAAGTCCAATCAATATCCACAATCCAGAAGTCACTAGGACAACTCCAAGTCCAATCAATATCCACAATCCAGAAGTCACTAGGACAACTCCAAGTCCAATCGATATCCACAATCCAGAAGGCACTAGGACAACTCCAAGTCCAATCAATATCCACAATCCAGAAGTCACTAGGACAACTCCAAGTCCAATCGATATCCACAATCCAGAAGTCACTAGGACAACTCCAAGTCCAATCAATATCCACAATCCAGAAGTCACTAGGACAACTCCAAGTCCAATCGATATCCACAATCCAGAAGGCACTAGGACAACTCCAAGTCCAATCGATATCCACAATCCAGAAGTCACTAGGACAACTCCAAGTCCAATCGATATCCACAATCCAGAAGGCACTAGGACAACTCCAAGTCCAATCGATATCCACAATCCAAAAGGCACTAGGACAACTCCAAGTCCAATCAATATCCACAATCCAGAAGGCACTAGGACAACTCGAAGTCCAATCGATATCCACAATCCAGAAGGCACTAGGACAACTCCAAGTCCAATCGATATCCACAATCCAGAAGGCACTAGGACAACTCCAAGTCCAATCGATATCCACAATCCAGAAGGCACTAGGACAACTCCAAGTCCAATCGATATCCACAATCCAAAAGGCACTAGGACAACTCCAAGTCCAATCAATATCCACAATCCAGAAGTCACTAGGACAACTCCAAGTCCAATCGATATCCACAATCCAGAAGGCACTAGGACAACTCCAAGTCCAATCGATATCCACAATCCAGAAGGCACTAGGACAACTCCAAGTCCAATCGATATCCACAATCCAGAAGGCACTAGGACAACTCCAAGTCCAATCGATATCCACAATCCAGAAGGCACTAGGACAACTCCAAGTCCAATCGATATCCACAATCCAGAAGGCACTAGGACAACTCCAAGTCCAATCGATATCCACAATCCAGAAGGCACTAGGACAACTCCAAGTCCAATCGATATCCACAATCCAGAAGGCACTAGGACAACTCCAAGTCCAATCGATATCCACAATCCAGAAGGCACTAGGACAACTCCAAGTCCAATCGATATCCACAATCCAGAAGGCACTAGGACAACTCCAAGTCCAATCGATATCCACAATCCAGAAGGCACTAGGACAACTCCAAGTCCAATCGATATCCACAATCCAGAAGGCACTAGGACAACTCCAAGTCCAATCGATATCCACAATCCAGAAGGCACTAGGACAACTCCAAGTCCAATCGATATCCACAATCCAGAAGGCACTAGGACAACTCGAAGTCCAATCGATATCCACAATCCAGAAGGCACTAGGACATTACTCCAAGTCCAATCGATATCCACAATCCATGGGGTCGCGCTAACGCATGTTTCTTGCGTATTTGACGCGTTTTAAAAATCGCTGACGCATTTTTACGGCGTTAACGTGTAACCCGTACGCAAAATGACGTCCGCTCAAAATCGCATCAGAGTCTAGATTGTGAATCAGACATTAGAAGCACTACGGTCCCTACACGTATAGTGGTTCTGCTACACCAAACACTGGAACAGACTATAGAAAAGTGCCACTGCTTTGTGAAGAGGTAGGCTTTAGTATCCCATCCTTTCTCTTTCATTAATTAGTTATCCAGATTTCGTCCAGTAGACAGGCTACTGCTGTGACGTAGGCAGTGGCGGGAAAATCACTGTAAGCGCATTGTCTGATTCCACCCCCCACCCCATCTCCCCACCCCCACCCCCTTTCAGCCTTTGCTTCCTTTCATGGTGCTTGGCCACTGGATATCCAGATTCTAGTCAATTCACTGTGACGTAAATGAAGCGTTTGGCGCGAAATGAGCGCGTTGTTGCACAATTGCCAGACTTTTGTCTTTGAAAATGACTGGTTAGTGAATAGAAATGCATGTTTTTGTTGCTTTCTTGTTTTCATTGTTTTTAGCTTAGATTTATCATTTTGTTCTTTGACGCGATTTTTTGCTTCCCTTACGGGGAAGTTACGCATTTTTTTGCCGACGTCGCGTAAGCAAAACGCGTTTTCAAAAACACTAGCGCGACCCCTGCAATCCAAAAGGCACTAGGACAACTCCAAGTCCAATCAATATCCACAATCCAGAAGTCACTAGGACAACTCCAAGTCCAATCAATATCCACAATCCAGAAGGCACTAGGACAACTCCAAGTCCAATCGATATCCACAATCCAGAAGTCACTAGGACAACTCCAAGTCCAATCAATATCCACAATCCAGAAGTCACTAGGACAACTTGAAGTCCAATCGATATCCACAATCCAGAAGTCACGAGGACAACTCCAAGTCCAATCAATATCCACAATCCAGAAGGCACTAGGACAACTCCAAGTCCAATCGATATCCACAATCCAGAAGTCACTAGGACAACTCCAAGTCCAATCAATATCCACAATCCAGAAGTCACTAGGACAACTTGAAGTCCAATCGATATCCACAATCCAGAAGGCACTAGGACAACTCCAAGTCAAATCAATATCCACAATCCAGAAGGCACTAGGACAACTCCAATCGATATCTGTGCTTAATTTTACGAAGTTCTACTAAAGCTTAAATGGGTAACTAAACGTAGTTACTTTCTAAATGAAGTAAATCGGTTTACTGAATTTAGAAAGTAACAACGTTTAGTTTCCCACTAAAGCCTTAGTAGAACTTCATAAAATTAAGGGCTGGACAGCATCCGGACGGCTCCGGACGGCAAATAGTAGGACAGGTTTACCTTCAAGGTTATTTTTATGCCACAGAAAGTTTGAAACATGAAAATAATCAGCAAGGAAAAACAAACATAAACCCTCTAATTTCAGCTTTGTCATTTGATTCCGTGTTGCCATAAAGCATGATAAATTCCCGTAAAAATGGAGACCATTAAATGCCAAGTTTGCATGCACGGTAACTCTTTGAGCAACTGTTTATTTTCTTAAATTATATCTCTGATTCTCAGGAAAATAGCCCCAAACTGATTATAACCCTATCCCTTACCTGATGAAGTACAAAAGTTGGGTGAAAAACGCTCAGAATAATTTCCGATACTCTCATTGAATTTTAGCATCTTATTATTCTTCTTCTTCTGTGGTGGTGACCAACTTCTTTTTAATACAGTGCCGAGTGGAGAACTGATAACTCAAATATGGATATCTCAAAAACACTGGATTATGAATAACTCAATAATCTTTGGGTTCCAGCATAATAATCTCTATATAGTATATTGAAAAGATTTTTTTAAACTCAAAATATTGACTATCTCAAAATAAAATTTCAGTCCCTTCAAGTTTTTATAAATCACAAAGCGTTTTACAATCAGCATTTAAACACACACACATATATGTGTGCACACACGCAATTGAACGCGTGCACGCACACACACATTTCATCAAAGGCACAGAAACTTACTGACATGCATACACACACACACACGCATACACATAACACACCCTCTCTCACACTAAAAACAATATCTCCTTTCAACACTCACACACATACAAGCACACATGCAGTCACACACATACAGTCACACACATACACTCACACATACACAAACACACTATATATATACACTCACACACATACAAGCATGCATACACTCACACACATACAAGCACACTTACACTCACACACATACAAGCACAAATACGCTCACACACATACAATCACAGTTCACACATACACTCACATACATACATGTATACAAACACACTATTTATATACACTCACACATATACAAGCACACATACACCCACACACATACAAGCACACATGCACTCACACACAGACAAGCACACATACACCCACACACATACAAGCACACATGCACTCACACACAGACAAGCACACATACACCCACACACATACAAGCACACATGCACTCACACACAGACAAGCACACATACACCCACACACATACAAGCACACATGCACTCACACACAGACAAGCACATACAAGCACACACACTCACACACATACAATGAAAACACCCGAACGCCCACTTAAAATCGTAAATATTTTGAATGTTAATATTCTTTATCGCATACACCCAACCACGGACTGAACTGTGAAACGTCCTAGCATGCTACAAGCTGGAGAATGCATCATTAAAACAATTGACCTTCAAACTGTGAATATTTTGAATGTTAACCTTCTTTATCGCATACACCCAACCACGGACTGAACTATGAAACGTCCTAGCGTGCTACAAGTTGGAAAATGCATCATTAAAACAATTGACCTTCAAACTGTGAATATTTTGAATGTTAATATTCTTTATCGCACACACCCAACCACGGACTGAACTATGAAACGTCCTAGCGTGCTACAAGTTGGAAAATTCATCATTAAAACAATTCATCTTAAAACAAATACTGAGTTGTGCACGCAGATAATGTAGAAAATGGCTCAAAGTAAAAAGGAGATAGGAGTGGAGATAACGAGAACACATACAAGCTCACATAGTGACATACCCTCACACACATAGTGACATACCCTCACACACATACAAGCACACATAGTGACATACCCTCACACACATAGTGACATACCCTCACACACATACAAGCACACATACCCTCACACATAGCACACACAGTGACATACCCTCACACACATACAAGCACACATACCCTCACACATAGCACACATAGTGACATATCCTCACACACATACAAGCTCACATAGTGACATACCCTCACACACATAGTGACATACCCTCACACACATAGTGACATATCCTCACACACATACAAGCTCACATAGTGACATACCCTCACACACATAGTGACATACCCTCACACACATAGTGACATACCCTCACACACATAGTGACATACCCTCACACACATACAAGCACACATACCCTCACACATAGCACACATAGTGACATACCCTCACACACATACAAGCACACATACCCTCACACATAGCACACATAGTGACATACCCTCACACACATAGTGACATACCCTCACACACATACAAGCACACATAGTGACATACCCTCACACACATACAAGCACACATACCCTCACACACATACAAGCACACATAGTGACATACCCTCACACACACAGTGACATACCCTCACACACATACAAGCACACATACCCTCACACATAGCACACATAGTGACATACCCTCACACACATACAAGCACACATACTCTCACACATAGCACACATAGTGACATACCCTCACACACATAGTGACATACCCTCACACACATACAAGCACACATAGTGACATACCCTCACACACATAGTGACATACCCTCACACACATAGTGACATACCCTCACACACATAGTGACATACCCTCACACACATAGTGACATACCCTCACACACATAGTGACATACCCTCACACACATACAAGCACACATACCCTCACACACATACAAGCACACATAGTGACATACCCTCACACACACAGTGACATACCCTCACACACATACAAGCACACATACCCTCACACATAGCACACATAGTGACATACCCTCACACACATACAAGCACACATACTCTCACACATAGCACACATAGTGACATACCCTCACACACATACCAGCTCACATAGTGACATACCCTCACACACATAGTGACATACCCTCACACACATACAAGCACACATAGTGACATACCCTCACACACATACAAGCACACATAGCACACATACTGACATACCCTCACACACATACAAGCACACATACCCTCACACATAGCACACATAGTGACATACCCTCACACACATACAAGCACACATACCCTCACACACATACAAGCACACACAAGTACACATACACTCACACACATACAAGCACACATACCCTCACACACATGCAAGCACACACAAGTACACATACACTCACACACATACAAGCACACATACACTCACACACATACAAGCACACATACCCTCACACACATACAAGCACACACTCACATGTGTACAAGCACTGAAACACACACTCACACACAACAAACACACAATGTATACACTCCAGGGCTCCCAGGGACCCCCATTTGGGGGTCTATGAAGTACTAACATTCTAAAGGACCCTCTAAAAGAATGTGCAGGGGGTCCCAGGGATGCACTAGAAAAACTCTTGTTAGCATTCGCAATGCCACTGGGACCCTCTATCCCGCCTTTAGGACCCTCTATACTGTAAGTGAAGGAGTCCCTGGGACCCTTTGATTTGCGGGACGATTGGGAAGAATGAGGAACAAATACGCACATTAATCCCTAAAAAGGAAATATTGCACTGATGGAAAGGCTTTCTTGGTCTCTTAGCATCTATGAATGATCTCCCTTACATACAAAAAATACATGTGAACACCACCACAAAGGATGCATCATTCTTGCAGTTTCATGAAACTAACCCAAACCTAATACAAATCCTAATAGGATAGGATTCCTATCCTTCCCCCTCCCTCTTGTTTTACTTGTATATCGGCAAAACCTTCAGCTGGATGAAGGTGGCTGATTGACAGGAACATTCGAAGATTCAAAGAAGGTCAAATGTTACTTGTTGGTCAACATTTTCAATGAGAACATTTGGTGGTGGTGGTGGTGATGGTGGGGGTTAGCTAAACTTGGGTAGCCAAAACTGACCTTTGCTAGGATAAATGTTTACTTTAATGACCAGAAATGGTTATATGAGTATGAGTGTACAATTACTAAGACTATATATAATACAGTAAAAATCGCCTAAGTTAAAATTGATACTAAAAAAGCGCTGTATAAATAACCTTTTTTTCACTCTGGGACATTTCCACAGAGAAGCACTGGTGGAGTGTGGAGAACAAATCAGTGTTTGTTATTGATGTAATAATGATAATTCTTTGTCTCTGATGATTTATATATATATACTAGCGCAACGCCGAATACTGGTAACGCCTAGTAACATGGTAACGCCTAGTAATGGTAACGCCAAGTACTGGTAACGCTAAGTACAGCAAATTTGAAGTGATTCGGTTAAGAAAAGGCGGAGTTATAAGGCCCCGTTGGGCGCTGCTCTGAGAGTGATGCGCTCTCCCTAGTAACAGTAACGCCTAGCAACGGTAACGCCAAGTACTGGTAATGCTGAGTACAGCAAATTTGAAGCAATTCGGTTAAGAAACGGCAGAGTTATAAGGTTCCGTTTCCCGTTGGCGCTGCTCTGAGAGTGACGCGCTCTCCTGATTGTCTTCAAATTTGATTTGCTGCCAGGCTTTGCCCTGGCCACAGCAAGCCTGACAGCAAATTTGAAGCAATTCGGTTAAGAAACGGCAGAGTTATACGGCCCCGTTTCCCGTTGGCGCTGCTCTGAGAGTGACGCGCTCTCCCTAGTAATGGTAACGCCTAGTAACAGTAATGCCAAGTACTGGTAACGCTGAGTACAGCAAATTTGAAGCGATTCGGTTAAGAAATGGCGGAGTTATAAGGCCCCGTTTCCCTGTTGGTGCTGCTCTGAGAGTGACGCGCTCTCCCGATTCTCTTCAAATTTGCTGCCAGGCTTTGCCCCGACCACAGCAAGCCTGACAGCAAATTTGAAGCGATTCAGTCGAAAAAACGGCGGAGTTATAAGGCCCGTTTTGTGTTTCAGACAGACAGACACACACACACACACATACATACATACACACACACACACATGCCTTTTTTATTATATGACTAAGGATCCCACATTAGACACCTAACAGATTGTTAAAAGTCGAGTAACCAAGTAAAGACATTATGCATTGAACATGTAGCCTACATAATCAGTACATCTCATAGCCCTACAAGAGACAGAGAGAGAGAGAGAGAGAGAGAGAGAGAGAGAGAGAGAGAGAGAGAGAGAGAGAGAGAGAGAGAGAGACAGACAGACAGACAGACAGACAGACAGACAGACAGACAGACAGACAGACAAAGACACACACAAAGAGAGACAGACAGACAGAGAGACATAGACAGAGAGCAAAGAGGACAACTGCTGTTCCGGTTGGATGAATGAAAATTTGTTTAACGTCCTCCGCCCCGGAGCAGGCACAGAGGCAGACAGAGAGAGAGACAGATACAGACAGACAGAGAGAGAGACACATAGACATACAGAGACATGAGATACAGAAGAGAGACAGACAGACAAAGAGAGAGAGAGACAGACAGAGAGAGAGACAGACAGACAGCGAGACATAGGCCCTACAGACAAAGACAGAGAGCGGGCGCACTCCCCCCCTTCGAAATTTGAAGGTAATCCGCCCAGAAATGCCGGAGATACGGGCGCCGAGAGTCCGGCGGTTACGCGTTTCGCGCATTTGCCAAACCGCGCAAATGACACGGCCGCCTCGGTTGCCGTTGCCATCGCCCCGTTAGGGCTCATAGCAAATTTGAAGCGATTCGGTCAAAAAACGGCAGAGTTATAAGGCCCGTTTTGTGTTTCAGATAGACACAACCTTGCCTTTTTATTATATGAGTTTTGGATGACCAGTAACAAGCTGAAACTGAACGGTGAAAAGACCGAGGTGATGCCTATTGGCACCTCCTCTTCCCTGAAGAAGGTTGAGTCAGATTCCATGAATATTGTTGGATCTGAATTGCCATTTCGGAAGACTGTAAAGTACCTTGGTGTCTCCCTCGATCAGACCATGTCGATGCACTCCCAATTATCTAGTGTTTGTCATGCATCTTTCTGAGAGTTAAGGCGTATCGCCTCCATCAGACCCTTCCTCAGTTCCTGTCCAGAGATGCTGCTGTCAGACTGATTTCTGCCTTGGTGTTGTCCAGATTGGACTACTGTAATTCGGTGTATGCTGGGCTTCCAGCAGAACTGATTTAACACTTACAAAGAGTGCAGAACAGTGCTGCTCGGCTTGTTCTTGGCAAAAGAAAGCGTCATCACATCTTACCTCTTTTGGCAGAGCTCCACTGGCTTCCTGTCAAATTCCGCTGGCAGTTCAAGATGGCTACTTTCGCTTTCGTCACTTTGACAAAACTCGGGTGGGGTGGGGATGAGAGGAGGTGGGTGTTAGTGTGTTGTGTTATGGTTATATACAATGCATTCTCTAATGTATTCCTTTTCATAGAGATGTATGGTGAGGATATGTGAACCAGTCTGTTAGAAATGTTTGTACGAATGGTGAGTGAAAAGCGCATCGAGTTGCTCAGCAAGATTATGCACTATATAAGCATTATTAATTATTTATTATTTATAATCATAATAATTTGTTGTCCTGTTGTTTGCAGGGACATTTTCATGGAGAAGCATTGGCGCAGTGTAGTCAACAAATCTGTGTTGGATTATTTCTTTGAAGCCCAGAGCAAGGTAGGTCACAGTAACATCCATGCAACAATCAGTCTGAAATGAGAGTTCTTTTAACGGAGGGTTGTATAATACTTGGCTGTATTCCTCACACAGGAGGAGTGTTTGTCTGCAGACAATGGTTCCTCTATCAGAGACACAGCTGTTATTTGTCAGTACATTTATACCTCACACAGGAGGAGTGTTTGTCTGCAGACAATGGTTCCTCTATCAGAGACACAGCTGTTATTTGTCAGTACATTTATACCTCACACAGGAGGAGTGTTTGTCTGCAGACAATGGTTCCTCTATCAGAGACACAGCTGTTATTTGTCAGTACATTTATACCTCACTCAGGAGGAGTGTTTGTCTGCAGACAATGGTTCCTCTATCAGAGACACAGCTGTTATTTGTCAGTACATTTATACCTCACACAGGAGGAGTGTTTGTCTGCAGACAATGGTTCCTCTATCAGGGACACAGCTGTTATTTGTCAGTACATTTATACCTCACACAGGAGGAGTGTTTGTCTGCAGACAATGGTTCCTCTATCAGGGACACAGCTGTTATTTGTCAGTACATTTATTCCTCACACAGGAGGAGTGTTTGTCTGCAGACAATGGTTCCTCTATCAGAGACACAGCTGTTATTTGTCAGTACATTTATACCTCACACAGGAGGAGTGTTTGTCTGCAGACAATGGTTCCTCTATCAGAGACACAGCTGTTATTTGTCAGTACATTTATACCTCACACAGGAGGAGTGTTTGTCTGCAGACAATGGTTCCTCTATCAGAGACACAGCTGTTATTTGTCAGTACATTTATTCCTCACACAGGAGGAGTGTTTGTCTGCAGACAATGGTTCCTCTATCAGAGACACAGCTGTTATTTGTCAGTACATTTATACCTCACACAGGAGGAGTGTTTGTCTGCAGACAATGGTTCCTCTATCAGAGACACAGCTGTTATTTGTCAGTACATTTATACCTCACACAGGAGGAGTGTTTGTCTGCAGACAATGGTTCCTCTATCAGGGACACAGCTGTTATTTGTCAGTACATTTATTCCTCACACAGGAGGAGTGTTTGTCTGCAGACAATGGTTCCTCTATCAGGGACACAGCTGTTATTTGTCAGTACATTTATTCCTCACACAGGAGGAGTGTTTGTCTGCAGACAATGGTTCCTCTATCAGAGACACAGCTGTTATTTGTCAGTACATTTATACCTCACACAGGAGGAGTGTTTGTCTGCAGACAATGGTTCCTCTATCAGGGACACAGCTGTTATTTGTCAGTACATTTATACCTCACACAGGAGGAGTGTTTGTCTGCAGACAATGGTTCCTCTATTAGGGACACAGCTGTTATTTGTCAGTACATTTAAACCTCACACAGAACAACAGCTCTATCAGGAACACAGCTGTTATTTGTCAGTACATTTATACCTCACACAGAACAACAACTCTATCAGGAACACAGCTGTGTTATTTGTCAGTACATTTATACCTCACACAGAACAAACACTCTATCAGGAACACAGCTGTGTTATTTGTCAGTACATTTATACCTCACACAGAACAAACACTCTATCAGGAACACAGCTGTGTTATTTGTCAGTACATTTATACCTCACACAGAACAACAACTGTATCAGGAACACAGCTGTTATTTGTCAGTACATTTATACCTCACACAGAACAACAACTCTATCAGGAACACAGCTGTTATTTGTCAGTACATTTATACCTCACACAGAACAACAACTCTATCAGGAACACAGCTGTTATTTGTCAGTACATTTATACCTCACACAGAACAACAACTCTATCAGGAACACAGCTGTTATTTGTCAGTACATTTATACCTCACACAGAACAACAACTCTATCAGGAACACAGCTGTTATTTGTCAGTACATTTATACCTCACACAGAACAACAACTCTATCAGGAACACAGCTGTTATTTGTCAGTACATTTATACCTCACACAGAACAAACACTCTATCAGGAACACAGCTGTGTTATTTGTCAGTACATTTATACCTCACACAGAACAACAACTCTATCAGGAACACAGCTGTGTTATTTGTCAGTACATTTATACCTCACACAGAACAACAACTCTATCAGGAACACAGCTGTTATTTGTCAGTACATTTATACCTCACACAGAACAACAACTCTATCAGGAACACAGCTGTTATTTGTCAGTACATTTATACCTCACACAGAACAACAACTCTATCAGGAACACAGCTGTGTTATTTGTCAGTACATTTATACCTCACACAGAACAACAACTCTATCAGGAACACAGCTGTGTTATTTGTCAGTACATTTATACCTCACACAGAACAAACACTCTATCAGGAACACAGCTGTGTTATTTGTCAGTACATTTATACCTCACACAGAACAACAACTCTATCAGGAACACAGCTGTTATTTGTCAGTACATTTATACCTCACACAGAACAACAACTGTATCAGGAACACAGCTGTTATTTGTCAGTACATTTATACCTCACACAGAACAAACACTCTATCAGGAACACAGCTGTGTTATTTGTCAGTACATTTATACCTCACACAGAACAACAACTCTATCAGGAACACAGCTGTGTTATTTGTCAGTACATTTATACCTCACACAGAACAACAACTGTATCAGGAACACAGCTGTTATTTGTCAGTACATTTATACCTCACACAGAACAACAACTCTATCAGGAACACAGCTGTGTTATTTGTCAGTACATTTATACCTCACACAGAACAACAACTGTATCAGGAACACAGCTGTTATTTGTCAGTACATTTATACCTCACACAGAACAACAACTCTATCAGGAACACAGCTGTTATTTGTCAGTACATTTATACCTCACACAGAACAACAACTCTATCAGGAACACAGCTGTGTTATTTGTCAGTACATTTATACCTCACACAGAACAACAACTCTATCAGGAACACAGCTGTGTTATTTGTCAGTACATTTATACCTCACACAGAACAACAACTCTATCAGGAACACAGCTGTTATTTGTCAGTACATTTATACCTCACACAGAACAACAACTCTATCAGGAACACAGCTGTTATTTGTCAGTACATTTATACCTCACACAGAACAACAACTCTATCAGGAACACAGCTGTTATTTGTCAGTACATTTATACCTCACACAGAACAAACACTCTATCAGGAACACAGCTGTGTTATTTGTCAGTACATTTATACCTCACACAGAACAAACACTCTATCAGGAACACAGCTGTTATTTGTCAGTACATTTATACCTCACACAGAACAACAACTCTATCAGGAACACAGCTGTGTTATTTGTCAGTACATTTATACCTCACACAGAACAACAACTGTATCAGGAACACAGCTGTTATTTGTCAGTACATTTATACCTCACACAGAACAACAACTCTATCAGGAACACAGCTGTTATTTGTCAGTACATTTATACCTCACACAGAACAACAACTCTATCAGGAACACAGCTGTTATTTGTCAGTACATTTATACCTCACACAGAACAACAACTCTATCAGGAATGTGACAATGTGTCACGCGCAACCCCACTTTCTTATATACTACCCCCCCCCCCCCCCTCCTCTAACCCCCCCCCCCTCCCCCCTTTCTTTATTCGGGCCGCCACTTTAATTACAATTCAACATCAAACAGGTCGCCGATTCCGAAGCCTATCTGTTTGATCACGGGGTTTTCCTCTGGTGACACCCACATTGGCGGTCTCCCTTTGTTCCCCGTATCTCCTTTCCCGATCACGAGAAGGATTGGAATGTGTGACACGTGCCAGTGATGTAACCGGCGCGTGATCGTTCTGTACTAGTATGCATAATATTATAGTGTCATCTCGTGACTTGTCGACTGCTATAAACCAATGATAGGCTCTTGGGTGTTTAAAATTGGAAGTAGAAAATTTGCCTTTAGCCCACTTCTCTAGGGTATGGGAGATGAGCAACTTTCCCAGCCCCTTTTCATCTAATAAATTTATATTTGTGCCCGGGTTCTGGCTCGTATGATTGAATGAAATACAAGTGGTAGTTTGCTCTAATTGGCAGACAGAGAGAAGTAGGGTTTTACATGAAATTACAAGACTTCCACTCTCATCAGTCTGACCAAAGGGTTCAGAATTATTTGACACTTGTATTTTATTTACTCACAAAATCTGCATAAGATTATGCAACAATCATATAGTAATAAGCCAAGTGTACGTGTGTGTGTGTGTGTGAAACACAAAACGGGCCTTATAACTCTGCCATTTTGTTGCTTCAGCCATGTTTCAGCGTCTTGTGAGAGAGAATGTTTAGGTGGGGACTTTCCTCACTACTCAAATTTTCCCCTCCAATTTTAAACACCAGAGAGCCTATCATTGGTTTATAGCAGTCGACAAGTCACGAGACTTCATCGGTCATGGTGCAAACTGTCTTTTTTTGTTCAGACTTCATCAGTCATGGTGCAAACTGTCCTGGTTTGTTCAGACTTCATCAGTCATGGTGCAAACTGTCCTGGTTTGTTCAGACTTCATCAGTCATGGTGCAAACTGTCCTGGTTTGTTCAGACTTCATCGGTCATGGTGCAAACTGTCCTGGTTTGTTCAGACTTCATCGGTCATGGTGCAAACTGTCCTAGTTTGTTCAGACTTCATCGGTCATGGTGCAAACTGTCCTGGTTTGTTCAGACTTCATCAGTCATGGTGCAAACTGTCCTGGTTTGTTCAGACTTCATCAGTCATGGTGCAAACTGTCCTGGTTTGTTCAGACTTCATCGGTCATGGTGCAAACTGTCCTGGTTTGTTCAGACTTCATCGGTCATGGTGCAAACTGTCCTGGTTTGTTCAGACTTCATCGGCCATGGTGCTGCTGTGAGAGAAGCGTGGGCCCCCGATTACATTAACATGTAACGGCAGAGCTTCAGATTGTTGGCGCGCTTGCACCATTCACACATACTTTTTCAAAATGACGCATGTTTACACCGTGTAATGCGCCTGTCTGGCGCATGTCAATTATTAAGCACTAGATAAACCTGTGCTCCGCATGGCAGCATGAAGCATCTGCGTTCATAATTGATTGGAATCTGTCCAAACGGTCGAAGAAGAACTGGTTAGATGTACATTGTTGAATATATCAAAAAAGAGACAAAAACATATGTGGTGGTGCCCCCTCCCTTCCGCCCACACCCCTCCCTTTTAAAAAAAAAAGATGGATGCCCCCCCCCCCCCTCTTACAAAAAGATGGCTGCGAGTGGCAGACTCGAACCCGCGACCTACGGATTTGCGATGCAGCGTTCTAACCTATTGACCTATTAAGGCTTCGTTGAAAGTCAATGTAAAACATTTTTATAAGAGAAAGAAGTGAAAGCAGTCAGTTGGACCAGATGACACAGCTTCAAAATAATGCCATTCACACGTGAGAAACATTTTGCCTTCAAAATCAACTTTCAAAAGCAACATTTTTAATCTGACATTGCGGAATGAATAGATGAAGTGTGTATCTTGACCTGCATGGCGAGCAAAAGTCCATCATTTACGCGGTACTCGAGTTTTTAGGTGTCCCTCATCGATTTTTTTGCGCAATATAGATGAGTGGAGAGAGAGAGAGACTCAGAGAGAGAGAGAGAGAGTACGTCATTTCAGTCAGATTTGTTTCTTTCCATCAGGTCACAAATACGTCATAACATCATCATGATGATGATGATGATGATGATGATGGTGATGATGATGATGGTGGTGATGATGATGATGATGATGATGATGATGATGATGATGATGATGATGATGATGATGATGGTGATGGTGGGGGTGGTGGTGGTGATGATGATGGTGATGATGATGATGATGATGATGATGATGATGATGATGATGATGATGGTGGGGGTGGTGGTGGTGATGATGATGGTGATGATAATGGTTATGATGATGATGATGATGATGGTGATGATAATGGTTATGATGATGATGATGATGATGGTGATGGTGGGGATGGTGGTGGTGATGATAATGGTTATGATGATGATGCTGGTGATGGTGATGATGATGATTGTGATGTGATGAAGATGATGATGGTGGTGGTGATGATGATGATGGTGATGATGATGATTGTGGTAATGATGATGATGATGATGCTGGTGATGATGATGATGGTGATGATGATGATTGTGGTAATGATGATGATGATGGTGTGATGGTGGTGATGATGATGATGATGATGGTGGTGATGATGATGATGGTGATGATAATGATGATGATGATGATGATGGTGATGATGATGATGGTGATGATGATGATGATGGTGATGATGATGATGATGATGGTGGTGTTGTGATGATGATGATGATGATGATGGTGATGATGATGATAATGATGATGATGATGGTGATGATGATGATGGTGATGATGATGAATGATAATGGTCATGATGATGATGATGGTGGTGGTGGTGGTGATGATGATGATAATGGTGGTGATGATGATGACGATGGTGATGATAATGATGATGGTGATGTATGATGATGATGATTGTGGTAATGATGATGCTGATGGTGGTGGTGATGATGCTAATGATCATGATGATGGTGGTGATGATGATGATTGAAGATGGTGATGATCGAGATGTTGGTGATGATGATGATGGTGATGGTGATAATGATGATGATTGGTGGTGATGATGATGAATCATGATGATGATGATGATGATGCTGGTGATGATGATGATGATGATGATGTCACAGGCATCCAGTGACAGAAAGACATCAGCCCAGTCAGTCTCCACTCCCCATCACATATCTCAACATCATCAATGATAACAGTGATGATGATTATGATGATGGTGATGATTGATTGATGATGATGATTGATGATGGTGATGATGATGTTGGTTGGTGATTTTTGATGATGATGATGGTGATGTGATGGTGATGATGTTGGTGATGTTGATGTTGGTGATGATGATTGATGATGATGATGATGATGATGATGATAATGATGATGATGATGATGATGATGTCACAGGCATCCAGTGAGAAAGACATCAGCCCAGTCATCTCCACCCCCCATCATTATCTCATCAACATTTACCGTGGCAGTCTGCACTATATTGGAGTGGTCAGTTCAGAAGGTAAATGATCATACATCATGTGACCAGTGTGTAAAACTAGACTGTTATAAACAGGACAACAGTCTGCAGTTCAAAGTGTATGATCAGTGTGTATGATGAATGGTTGATGAAATGGTTTTTTGGTTTATGATGAAGATGATGGATGATGGGTCGTTGAGGTGGGGATGGTGGTGGTGACGATTTATTATGATAATGGTTATGATGAATTGCTCGGTGATGGTGAGATGATGTATTGTGGTAATGATGATGGAATGATGGGTGGTGGTGTGAGATGATGATGGTTTGACGATGATGATGTGGTAAATGATTGAGGATGATGATTGCTGGTGATTGATGAGGCCGGTGGATGATGAATGATTGAGGTAATGAATGATGATGGTGGTGGGGTAGGTTGATGATGCAGGATGCGAGGATAATGGGGTGACCCCCCATCATGGTGATGATAATCATGATGATTGATGATGATCGTGGTGGTGGTGATGATGATAATGATGTTGATGGTACGGTAATGATTGATGATGATCGGTCGTGTGGTCAGATGATGATAATGGTGGTGATGATTGCATGATAATGTATGATGATTGTTATGATGATCATGTTGACCATGTTGTTGGTGGTGGTGATGATGATGATGGTAGGGGTGGTGGTGATGATGATGACAATGGTGTTGATGATGACAATGGTCTTGATGATGATAATGGTGTCAAAGATGTATGACGATCATGATATTGGTAATGATGATGATGATGTGGTGGTTTGATGAATGCTAACTGATCATGATCGATGGGGTGATGATGATGAAAAGACATGGTGATGCTGATGATGGTGGTGGTGATGATCATGGTGATGGTGATGATGTTAATGATGATGGTGGTGATGATGAGGTGAATCATCATGCTGATGATGATGATGCTGGTGATGATGATGATGAGGATGAGTCACAGGCCACTCCGTGAGAAAGAATCAGCCCAGTCATCTCCACCCCCTCATTATCTCAAAACATTAAGATACCCCCCCCCAGTGAGGCTGATTATGAGGTGTATGGTGAGTTATGTATGATGGTGATGATATGGTGAGGATGATGACGATGACAATGTGTGATTAATATGTATGATGATGATGATTAATATGATGATGATGATGATAATGATTGTGATGATGGTGATGTGTATGATGATGTATGATGATGATGATGATGATGATGTCCACCGGCATCATGCGTAGAAAGAGGATCAGCCCAGTCATCTCCACCCCCAGTGTATCATGTATATCAACAGGATGTGACCGTGCAGTCTGCATATATGTGGAGTGTGTCAGTAGAAGGTAAATGATCATACATCATGTGACCAGTGTGTAAAACTAGACTGTTATAAACAGGACAACAGTCTGCAGTTCAAAGTGTATGATCAGTGTGTATCATGTGTATAAACAGGATGTGACAGTGAGGTGTATGATCAGTGTGTATCATGTGAATTAACAGGATGTGACAGTGAGGTGTATGATCAGTGTATCATGTGTATTAACAGGATGTGACAGTGAGGTGTATGATCAGTGTGTATCATGTGTATAAACAGGATGTGACAGTGAGGTGTATGATCAGTGTGTATCATGTGTATAAACAGGATGTGACAGTGAGGTGTATGGTCAGTGTGTATCATGTGTATTAACAGGATGTGACAGTGATGTGTATGATCAGTGTATCATGTGTATTAACAGGATGTGACAGTGAGGTGTATGTATCATGTGTATTAACAGGATGTGACAGTGATGTGTATGATCAGTGTATCATGTGTATTAACAGGATGTGACAGTAAGGTGTGTGATCAGTGTGTATCATGTGTAAAACAGGATGTGACAGGTAAGGTGTATGATCAGTGTGTATCTGGTCGATTAACAGGATGTGAACAATGAGTGGGGTGTGATCAGTGTGTAGCATGTGTATAACCCGAACAAGGATGTGACTGAGGTGTGTGATCAGCTCCTGTATCATGTGATTAAAACAGGATGTGACAGTTACGGATGACAATGAGATGATGATGACAGAGGTGATGATGCCAAGGATGATGATGAGAGGATGATGATGATGATGACAGCGTGATGATGCCAAGAATGTGAGATGAGGATTATGCATGATGATGAGGACAGTGGTGATGTGTGATGACAGTGGTGATGATGATGACAGTGTGATGATGCCAAGGATGATGATGATGAGGACGATGATGATGATGATGATGATGTACCAGGATGATGTGCCCAGGATGATGATGAGGATGACAGTGGTGATGATGCAAGTGATGAGGATGATGAGGACGACGATGATGATGATGATGATGATTGGACAGTGATGAGTGATGCCAGAGGATGATGATGAATGATGACAGTGGTGATGACTGCCAAGGATGATGATGATGAGGACGATGATGATGATGAGAGACATTGGTGATGATGCCAATGATGATGATGTGACAGTGGGTGATGGAGGAGATGATGATGCCAGTGGTGATGATTTCAAGGATGAGGATGATGATGATGATGAGAGTGATAATGATTGATGATGAGGAGACGATGATGATGATGACAGCTGATGATGATGATGATGGTGATGATAGTGTTGAGGAGGAAATGATGATGATGATGAACAGTGGTGGATGATGCCAAGGCTGATGATGATGATGATGATGACAGTGGTGATGATGATGACAAGGTGATGATGCAAGGATGATGATGATGCGGAGGCGATGATGATGATGAGCGTGAATGACGATAATGATAATCAATGCATTTCAGTGCCCCCTATCTTTTGGGGAGTTTTACACAGGGCTGTGACATTTTGAGGTTATTTCAAGGACTGCAGGAAAACACCCTAAAAGACCAATACCACAGTGTTTGAGGTGTGTGGGGTGTATCACCCTTGGTCGTCTGGAGTAGAGCTTATAGGCCACAGAGCATATCTGCCCATGTCTCATGCACTGAGACATGTGCGCTGCTACAAAGATTATCACCTTGTCGTCCATGGAGTAGTAGTTTATAGCCACAGAGCCTATCGCCCCTGTCTCAGGCACACTGAGACATGTTGTTGCCTACTAAGATTATCACCCTTGTCTGTCATGGAAGTAGTAGTTTATAGGCACAGGCATTATCTGCCCCTTGTCTCAGCACTGCGACAGTGCGCTGCCTAATAAGATTATCACCCTTGTCGGTTCCTGGAGTGTAGTTTAATTAGCCACGAGCATAATCTGCCCCTGTTCTCATGCACTGAGACATGTGTGCTGCCTACATAAGATTACACCTTGTCTGGTCATGGAGTAGTAGTTTATTCACAAGTCCCACAAAGCCACAGGGACATTGCCCCTGATCGGCACTAGGTGGCATGGCAACTCGGTCCTACATATGCCCTTGGCCACCTGGGCCAAGAATCTTAGATCTTGTGTTGTATATTGTTGTATATGTTTGTAGTATCCGTTATGCGTGATTATGTTGGTTCTGTTGTATATTGATATGGTCACAGCTATTGGATGATCTGCTGTTGTATTTCTATGGTATGTCATTCAGCATTGGGATCTGCTGGTTTAATTATTGTATTGTTTGTGTATTATTAGTCTGTGGTATTATTGCGTTGTATTATTGTTATGTACGTTGTATATTGCTGTTGTTCATATTGTGTTATGATCTGCCTTATATTATTGGTGTCTGTTGTATTATGTTTTTGTCGATGTATAGTATAGTATGTTGTATTATTGTTATGTCTGTTGTAATTATGTGTTATGTCTAGCTGGCATATTATCTATGCTTGCATAGCTGTATGT
>CM065707.1:596712-625355 GCA_017654935.2 Phymorhynchus buccinoides | reverse complement strand
AACCTTGTAAATTCAATGAAGCGTTCAGCTAAACAGAAATATTTTAGGGAGTTACTATTAGACAAAAATCCTAAAAAGGTGTGGAGTGCAATTAATTCCTTGACAAACAAGAATTATGTCAAAAAATCACCTCAATCAACTACTCCCTCTCCGAACGTATTAAACCAGCATTTTGTATCAATTGCGGAATGTCTTATCCAAAATTATACTTGGAAACAAAATGATCTAAAGACGTTGAAAGACTTCTATTTATCCAAGAATATCCAGTCTACAGTCTCCATTCCGTTACTAACAATATATGAAGTATATGCTGCTCTCACGCACATAAAACAATCTACAACTAAGGATGCAAATGGATTGGATGGGATAATCCTTAAACTTGCTGCTCCTGTCATCACTGACAGTCTAACCTATATATATATATATATATATATAATATATATATATATATATATATATATATATATATATATATATATATATATATATATATATATAATATATGTATTAGTAACAATTACTTTCCAGCTCAACTTAAAAACGCTAAGATTATCCCACTTCACAAGTCTGGTGATGAGAACGAACCTTCTAATTATAGACCTATATCCATACTGTCAGTTTTGTCAAAACCCTTAGAAAAACACATCCAAAAACACCTATCTCATCACTTAGAAAAGTATGATCTCCTACATCCAAGCCAATCAGGATTTAGGAAACAACACTCATGCCACACAGCTCTAGTTAACATGGTTGATACATGGCTAGGAAATATTAATAACAATCAGTATACTGGAATTGTCTTTGCTGACTTTGCAAAAGCATTTGATGTAATCAATCACTCACTACTTATGAAGAAACTACGTGTTTACAATATAGGTGATCAAGTGTGCCAACTGCTTGAGTCATTTTTATCAAACAGACAACAACAAGTATGCACTGGTCTTCACCAGTCTTCTTCTCTCCCAAACAACTATGGTGTTCCACAAGGTTCAGTTTTGGGCCCATTGTTGTTTTTATTATATATCAATGATTTACCTTTGCTTGTTAAAGACAATTGCAATCTCTTTGCGGACGATAGTTCAGTCGAATCCGCTCATCCTTCATTACACATTTTGTCATCTAATATTCAAGAAAATGTAACTCAACTGGCCAGATGGGCTGAACTAAATCACATGTGTCTGAACCCAAACAAAACTAAGTATATGTGTTTGACAACCAGACAGAAACGCCAAAATCTTTCATCTACTCCGTTCCCAATTCACATCTCGGGACAAAAAAATCGAGGAATCCAGTTCACACAAGGCCCTAGGTATAACGATTGATAACAAATTATCTTGGTCAGAACACATAGACATATTAAGTAAGAAGGTATCGCAAAGAATATTTCAACTATCAAAAATAAAACATTTCCTCAATCTCAATGCCAGGAAGCAGTTCTATTATGCACATATAAATTCACTTATCAGCTATTCCTCTACTTTGTGGGACTCAGCAAGTGCAAATGTTCTAAAACCTCTCGTTAGACTGCATAAACGAGCTGTTAAATTGGTGCTGCTCAAATCAACTTCTCTTACGAACAATGATTACAAAACAATAGGCATATTACCTTTTAAATTACAGTTGGAGCATAACAAAGCAAGGATGATGCACAAAATCATGACAGGAAATGCTCCTCAATCTTTAATCGACCGCTTCTCGATAAACAGTTACAGGCAGTCAAACAAACTACTAATTCCAACCCCAAGACTAGACTTATTTAAAACCAGTTTAATATACAGTGGTGGATCTTACTGGAATAATTTGCCAGCCACCTTAAAAGCGACCAAACGCCCAGCATCCTTCAACAAACTAATGAAGAACTACCTAATGAACAAACTCCACTGACAATGAACAATGAAAACTCTCTCTCTCTCTCTCTCTCTCTCTCTCTCTCTCTCTCTCTCTCTCTCTCTCTCTCTCTCTCTCTATTTCATCAGGTACATAACATTAGCAAAACATGACTTATTGTATATGTTTTACCCAACAGTTGTTGTTGGGTTTTTTTTGTTTTTTTTGTTTGTTTTTTACAAATAGCATTGTCATTGCTGCTGACTCCGATGGACTAACATAAATAAATATTGAACGTATGCACTGTTATTTATCATGATGCCTACATGTGTTTACTTTTTAACTCATGAATATTTTGCGCATCTAACTTTACCTTGTTTTGATCTGTCATGTATAAAGGTATGCATGCTAAAATTGGCTATGTTAAACACAATTAAGTTTGATTTAATAATGTGTATGTGTTTTATTCTATTTTTGGCATTTTACAGACAAGTGTGTAATGTTGGCTTAGGCTTGATTTTCTCAGTCATGTTATATATAAAAATATTAGTGTCGTTTTTTGTATTTGTTAACAATTAAGATGATATGTAGGATTTATTTTGTTGTTGACATGTGCACATGCTTACTTTTAAATTTGTTTTGTTAGTTGAGTGTATATTTGAAACTTGAGTGTATAAGGTAGGATTAGGTTTGATTTTGTCGAGTGTGTATGCTAATTTACAAATTTGTGCATGCTAAAAATAAATAAATAAATACTTATATAAAGTAAGATTAAGTTTGATGATGTTATGGATATGTATTTACTATGATTTTATAACGTGTGTGTGTGTGCTTACTTTTAAGTTTATTTTTTAGTTGAATATGCGAAGTAGGCCTACAAGTAACTAGGCTCGACTTTGTCATGTATCGGTGTTTATCGGCTGTGTTTATAATGTTATGATTGTTAAAGATGAGTGTGTTAGATATGCTTCTCTCTCTCTCACTCAGTCTATCTATCTCTGTCTCTGTCTGCCTGTCTGTCTGTCTGTCTGTCTGTCTGTCTGTCTGTCTCTCTGTCTGTCTGTCTCCTCTCTCTCTCTCTCTCTCTCTCTCTCTCTCTCTCTCTCTCTCTCTCTCTCTCTCTCTCTCTCTCTCTCTCTCTCTCTCTCTCTCTCTCTTAGTGTGTGTGCGCATGCATGCGCGCGCGTGTATGTGTGTGTGTGCGCGCGCGCGCGAGTGTGTGCTTAGTGTCATAAAATAATTATTTAGTATACACATTTTTTTTTTTTTCTTTAGGCTTATATTGTTTTATTTTGTTTATTGTGATTTAGCCAGAATGTTTATATTTATGTAACGAAAAGTGTCTCTTTGATATATTGTATTGGGGATCCTGTATGATGAGAGAGAGAGAGGGAGAGAGAGAGAGAGAGGGGGAGAGAGAGAGGGGAGAGGGGGGGGAGAGAGAGGGGGAGAGGGGGAGAGAGAGAGAGAGAGGAAGAGAGAGGGAGAGAGGGGGAGGGAGAGAGAGAGAGAGAGAGAGGGAGGGGGAGGGGGAAGAGAGAGAGAGAGAGAGAGGGGGGAGGGGGAGAGAGAGAGGGAGAGAGAGAGAGAGAGAGAGAGAGAGAGAGAGAGAGAGAGAGAGAGAGAGAGAGAGAGAGAGAGAGAGAGAGAGAGAGAGAGAGAGAGAGAGAGAGAGAGAGAGTATGGGCCGTGTGTACGCACGTATTAATTGGTGCATTCCTTCCGGTTACTTGTTTACATTTTTATTAGTTTTTGTGAGTGTGATGTGTAATGAGAGAGTGACAGTGCTTGGTGAACGAGGGTGGATGTCTTTGTGAGTGAAAATCATGTTATTTCGTTACTTTATTTCTTTGTATTCGAATGTTGGTGGTATGACTTTCTTGCTGATTTTAATTAATGTTTTTCATCTTTCATTGTTGCTTTTGTAACGTGCAACGAGCATACTACTATATGGAGTTTTAGCGCTATATGAATTATTATTATTTTTATTATTATTATTATTATTATTGCTACTATTATTATTATAGGATTGGGTTTCATCTTGTTATGCATAAGTGTTTACTCCAAAATGCGTGCATGTTAAAGATGAGTATGTAGAATAGGATTTGGATTTATTCTGTCATGTGCATGTGCTTACATTTAAGCTTGATGTATTTTTAAGATTAGTATGTAAAATGGGCTTAGGCTTGATTTTATTATGTGTATCGGCTTTAAATTTAAAATGTGTACATGTTACGAGTATGTAAAATAAGGATTAGTTTTAATTTTGTGATGAGTTAAGTTTTACTTATGTGCATGTTAAAGATGAGGACTAGAAAGTAGGTTCAGGCTTGATTTCGTTATGAGCAGTATTTACTTTTTAATATGTGTATTCGCTTGCAAATAATATGACTAGGTTTGCTTTTGTTACGAGTGTGTGTTTACTTTTTAATATGTTCATGCTAAAAATGAATAATGGAATGTAGGAATAGGTTTCATGTTGCCATGGGTACATGTATTTACATTTTAAATTGTGCATGCTAAGATGAGTAGGTAAAGTAATACTATGTTTGACTTGTTATATGCATGGGTTTCTTCAAATAAGTACATTTTAATGATGAAGTATGATTGAGGTATTTTTTTATTTTTTTATGTTTGTGCACTTCTCTATTTTGAATGTTTAAAGGTGAGTGTGAAAAGTAGGATTGGGTTTTATTTTCCCGTGTGTATGCGCTTACTTCACACATTTTGAATGTTAATAATTAGCATAGTTAATAATAATAGGTTTGATTTTGTTATTGATGTGTTACAATATAGGGATGTTTTTTTGCATGCTTTATATTACTTTGTATGTGTTTATTTTCTTTTCCATTTTCTACTTTTATGTATGTATTTTGTCCAGAGGGCTGGATGTAAAAAAGCATGTTATTGCTTACTCTATTACCCTCTATAAATAAAATAAAATTCAATTCAATTATCCTCTCTCTCTCTCTCTCTCTCTCTCTCTCTCTCTCTCTCTCTCTCTCTCTCTCTCTCTCTCTCTCTCTCTCTCTCTCTCTCTCTCTCACACACACACACACACACACACACACACTTATCGACACGGATAGACCTACAGGTGTCCATAGACCCCCGTCACCCCGGGGGGGGGGGGGGGGGGGGGGGGGGGGGGGGGGGGGGGGGGGGGGGGGGGGGTCACTATATTTTTCTGAAAGTTTGGTGAGTGTACTTTTCAAATTTAATTGTTTGCAAAAAATACATTTTGTCAGTGTCAAATATGGGGTAGGGGTAGTAAACATCGTAGAAAGAACTCGATTTATATTGTAAACAAACATTTGTACTCTTGTGAGATTAAGGAATATTAGTGCGATGATTTGGGAGTTCTACAGCATGGCTTACTGAAATGTGTAAGTACTTCCGGTTTGTTTTGTTTTGAACATAGGACAAATCTGAAAAAACACCAAAACCAATCTATTACTGATAATTTCTAGTCTAAAACGGCCATTAGTATTTAATAATGGTTGATGTTTAAGCAGCCATGGACATCTTTGGTATTTCTACAACCTTTTCATGCCCAAAAGTTTTCACTTCCGGTATGAACTTCCTGTTTTACAGCTTTGAGTTCGATTGGTTGTTAAGTCATACAGCAAAGACGACATAATTTAGTCAGTTTAATAATTACAAAGACGCTTATTAAATTGATTTAATCAATATGATCATTCTTTTGCTCATTCTTCCATTAAAAATATGTAATGTACACAATTAACGGTTTTAACGGTCCCAAACGAACTTTCCATATTCTGCGGCCGGGAACTATTTCAAGTACTATTTCACAGTAATTTAGTTTTATATTTTTGCTCAGACATGAATGAGATGGCAATTTCAGTTAAAATTGAAAGTTAAATAACAGTCAAAAACAGTCAATAGCTCTCCTTCAATCAAATCTCATTGAAATATCTTTCATTCAAATCATTCCAGTGGGGCGACCAGAAGCGCTCATTCAGTAATTAAAGATTATAAACATGTTTAGAAATCAAAATGGAATATTTTAATTATCAGATTTCTTAGAAATTATGGCACCTCTTTTAAAGCAATTTGGTTAGACACATTTTAAATGCGACCTTTAATTTTATATATTCAGAAGACTATAGGCCTCACTGCAATCATTTAATTACATCCAACATTTGTTACATCCGTTTTTTTCCGTTACATACGTTGTTATGATGCATGAGCTCAACGGCGAATGACGGAATATTTTTTAGTGCTGAATATTTCACGAAATATCTTCACAATGTTAACCATTTCGGGTCCTCAGTTGCCAAAGTGCATTAAGTACTTGAATGCCATTTTACTGTCAAAATGAACAAAACACGATTATATTGATATTGATATACCATTTTCTGTCGTAGCTGAAGTATGATTTCTTGCTAGTATAGGGCGTACTCTGTTTCTCTGCCTCAGTCTCTCTGTATCGGTCTGTCTGTTTTTCTCTCTGTCTCTTTCTGTCTGTCTGTCTGTCTGTCTGTCTGTCTGTCTGTCTGTCTGTCTGTCTGTCTCTCTCTCTCTCTCTCTCTCTCTCTCTCTCTCTCTCTCTCTCTCTCTCTCTCTCTCTCTCTCTCTCTCTCTCTCTCTCTCTGAATCGTATGGTCGATTGCTTTAATCAAAACTGGCACGCTGCTATAACTGAAAAAGATAAATATAGTTGGTACCATTCTTTTAAGGACGGATTATACTCTCAAAAATATTTTGATGTACTAACAAATAAATGGTGTAGGGATGCCTTTATTAAATTTAGAACGAAAACTCTAGGCTTGTATTCTAACAAATTGTGGTTCACTCGTGATTTGTTTATTAATTCTGTTTGTCCTTTATGTTCTGATGGTTTTGAGGATGAATTGCACTTTTTATTTTCTTGTAAGGAATATAATAAGTTACGCAAAACATGTCTTATATTCACTAAATTCAATTTGCAGAGGTATAATTTTTGTAAGTTACTTGCCTCAGAGAATGAAAATGTCATAAAGTGTTATGCTTTGTTTTTAGCTAAAGCTACAAAGCTTAGAAAAGAGAAATTGGATTGTTACATATAACTTAATTGTGCTGCATTATCCGACCTATCCTATTGGTAACTTACGTATTATTGTTGGTTGGTCAGTCTAACAGTTATGCTTTTATGCTTTTGTGTAAAAAAAAAAAAGTTCTCTAGTGTAATCTTTCTATGTATGTAAGATGTTTTATTTTATGTTTCTTAAAACAAAAAAATATTATGATCTGATTTAGTCGCCAGTTAGGCTTATATTATTCTTTAGTTCATGGTTTGTGCTTTCTTGGCATCGGAGCATTGTTTGCTAATGTCAATAAAATTCATTTTTCAATTTCAATTTTTCAATTTTCTCTCTCTCTGAATCAAGGACAGAATGTTGAGCTAAACTTTTTTCAACAACTTTGTTAAATAATGCCGATCGTTATTTCATCTGTAAGGTTCTCAATATCTTAAAACAGAGAATACCCCCCCCCCCCCCCCCCCCCCCCACGGGGACACATAGAGACGGGGATGCATAGGCCTAGTCGAAATTGGGGACGCATAGAGAATGGACAAAATAGTGAAGAGGCCGCGAGGCCTGACCTGACATTATTATGTAGACGGGGGCACACATGCATAGTCCTCATCTCGGCCTACATCGTATCAGAGGACAATGAGTTTTGCCAGCATATCCCCAGAATCGACCCAATGCTGGCAAATCCAACACTGGCACACACTGCATTTGCCAGCGTTCCGCCAGCATCGGCAAAGTACATAGAGGATCGATGCCGGCATGCCAGAACAGGACCGATTGAAGGACTGATGCTGGCCAGCGCTTGCCATCATTTGCCATCACGTTGCCAATGTAAGAACGATGCCGGAATGTTTACAGGGTAGGCCCAGCCTAAATTCTTATCCTTGTAAAATAAAGTGTCTCAAGTCTGAAGTCTCTCTCTCTCTCTCTCTCTCTCTCTCTCTCTCTCTCTCTCTCTCTCTCTCTCTCTCTCTCTCTCTCTCTCTCTCTCTCTCTCTCTCTCTCCCTCTGTGTGTGTGTGTCTGTGTGTGTGTGTCTGTGTGTGTATGTATGGGTATGTGTTGATAATTTGTAATTATTCATATATATATATATATATATATATATATATATATGTGTGTGTGTGTGTGTGTGTGTCTGTGTGTGTATGTATGGGTGCGTGCTGATAATTTTTAATTATTCATGTGTTGTGTCTTCATATATGGATAGCTTTGTTATTTTGTATTTTTTCATTTTTTCTTGACATTTGTTAACTGTTGGCAAGATGAAAAGAAGCGTGTTTGATATGCTTATTCTTTTCCAACAATAAAAATGATTCGTTCGTTCGTTCGTTCGTTCGTTCTTCTTTCCTCTACACCTTCCGCCTCTTTCTCCGTCAGCGTGTGTGTGTGTGTGTATGTGTGTGTGTGTGTGTGTGTGTGTGTGTGTGTGTGTGTGTGTGTGTGTGTGTGTGTGTGAGAGAGAGAGAGAGAGAGAGAGAGAGAGAGAGAGAGAGAGAGAGAGAGAGAGAGTGTGTGTGTGTGTGTGTGTGTGTGTGTGTGTGTGTGTGTGTGTGTGTGTGTGTGTGTGTGTGTGTGTGTATGTGTGCGTGCTGAAATGAACGTAATTTGACACTGAGTGGTTATATACTATTGTATTGTGTTTTGCAAAGGCACATCAATTATGTCACATGTTTAGTGATGAACTATACGGGATGTTCTATGTTTAAAAACATTGTTACATAGAATGTATTTTTTGTGTGTGATTCAATTCACATGCGCTCGAGTGCGTGTAGTATAATGTGTGTGCGTGGGAGGGAGGGGGGGGGGGGGGGGCGTATATTATGAGCGTATGTATGCTAAAATGAATCTATCCTGCAATTGATTTTGTGTGTTGGATTCTGTTCTCTTTGCAGGGGCACTTAAAGTACGTGACATATTTAATAATAGATGTTTCCTGTCAAAATTGCTAATTTATGTATTTATTTGTTAAATTGTACCTAATAATTATACGTGTGAACGAGCGTGCGTGCGTATGTATGAATGTATATGTGCGTGCGTGCGCGCGCGATTGTGTGCGTGTGTGTGTAAGTGTGTGCGTGAATTACATGCGTTTGAATTTATTCATGCATTGCAATGCCCTTGAAATTTTTGTTTGTTTTTGTAACCGCTCGCCATGACATGGGCCTAAGGCCTATTCATTAAACCGTTCAGTGTTCAGTGTTCTCTCTCTCTCTTACATATATCTCATTCCAAATAATTTTCTAAATCTATTTTATTATAATGCATATGAAAGAAACCAGTCTGAGCATTTTAACCGTTATCTAATCGATAATGTGAATACAGAATATAAAATTAACGCTGTTCTTTCGTCCATGTACTTTTTAAATTGCAATACAAATCGTGTTAGCGGTTCTCAAGATTTTCTTTATAAAAAGGAAAAAAACCCACTTTTTGGCAGTTACAGTTAACCATTAAAACTGGGTTGTCAATTGAACTGAGCCTATGGTCACCAAGCTTGAGGAAAAAAGACATTATTTGCATTAAAACGCAATAAGTATCTATTCATTAGTTTAAAATATGGCAATTTAAAAATATTTAAGATAATTCTAACGGTTTGAACGGTTATCTTGAAAGCAAATCACTACTTTATAACGACACTTTACAGGCATTCAATGGCGCAATGAACTTGATTAATAAACAGGTTTTTAATATTATGATTAAATTACAAGAGAAAGCCAAAAAAACACTATTTTGGTCGTTTAATCCGTTAAAAACGGTTATTTACAGACATATTATATCTAGCTATTATCTGAGATAACGTCCTTGAGACATTGAACTAGTCACTCCGCCTAATAAGCAGTTGAAGAGTTGTTACTGAATAGATCAAAAGACCATTTTGGTCTCTCAGACGGGTACATGGTACAAAAGCCCACACCCCGATTCTAAAGTACTGTCTCCCTTATATGACTTGCCACAGATGAACAAGAACAGGGTGAACAACATCTATGATAACAGCAAAGGCGAAAACAACAAAAAACAAAACAATAAACTTCACAATTTTATGGAGTTTTTGAAATTAAAAATACCTCAGTCATCTTAAACTCAAATACAGACGCCAAAGAAGGAAATATCGATTTAACCACCCCGGGCCTCTCTCTATTAATGAGCCAAAGAAGGAAATATCGATTTAACCACCCCAGGCCTCTCTCTATTAATGAGCCAAAGAAGGAAATATCGATTTAACCACCCCGGGCCTCTCTCTATTAATGAGCCAAAGAAGGAAATATCCATTTAACCACCCCGGGCCTCTCTGTATTAATGAGCCAAAGAAGGAAATATCGATTTAACCACCCCGGGCCTCTCTGTATTAATGAGCCAAAGAAGGAAATATCGATTTAACCACCCCGGGCCTCTCTCTATTAGGGGAAGACGGGGTAAAAAGCGCATGGCCGGTAAGAAGCCCACCCCAATTATCTCATGAAATGAAGCAAATTTCAGTCTCATTTTGCCCATGACACGAGCGTTAATGTCTAGCATTCGTCTCATGGGCAAATTTGACTGAAATTTTCTTTATTTCATGAGATAATTGGGGTGGGCTTCTTACCCGCCCATGCGCTTTTTACCCCGTCTTCCCCTAATGAGCCAAAGAAGGAAATATCGATTTAACCACCCCGGGCCTCTCTCTATTAATGAGCCAAAGAAGGAAATATCCATTTAACCACCCCGGGCCTCTCTCTATTAATGAGCCAAAGAAGGAAATATCCATTTAACCACCCCGGGCCTCTCTCTATTAATGAGCCAAAGAAGGAAATATCCATTTAACCACCCCGGGCCTCTCTGTATTAATGAGCCAAAGAAGGAAATATCGATTTAACCACCCCGGGCCTCTCTCTATTAATGAGCCAAAGAAGGAAATATCCATTTAACCACCCCGGGCCTCTCTCTATTAATGAGCCAAAGAAGGAAATATTGATTTAACCACCCCGGGCCTCTCTGTATTAATGAGCCAAAGAAGGAAATATCTATTTAACCACCCCGGGCCTCTCTCTATTATGAAGCCTTTCTAAATAAAATTATGTAAGGGTACAAAGTACCTTTGTTTGGTAGTTTGATTCGTCATTTACATAACGGAAGAGAAAAAAACGAAAATACAAATAAAATATAAGTTTTTTACGGTTATCTAACTAACCCTATACCCTCAAAATGAAATACAGACGCCACACACACACACACACACACACAAAACACAGCACAAATCGGGCCTCTTATTCAATCTTCCATCACGTGCACACAACGATAGACAACTGATCAAATATTTAGGGTGCAACAGGAAAAATGAGAGACTGAGTTGGAGTGTCGGAGAGGAGAAGGCAGAGCATTCCAAGTTAGAAAGTAGAAAGAAGGTGTGTTGTTGGTGTTGAGTGGAGGTTTTACGTCCTCATGGCAGAAAGCCCTGGGTCGATACCACCAGTAGCGTCACAGCCATGCTCTCCAAGCTTCAATGGGAATCACTTGAGGAAAGAAGATCAAAACACAGGCCACCATCCTACTTAGCCTACAAAGTCGTCAACGACCTCATAGACATAAAAGCGGAACAGTTTCTCCTCCCTGGCAACACCCGCACTAGGTCAAATCACTCATTCAAATCACAACAAGAACAAACATTTTCAAATACAGCTTTTCCCCCAGAACTATCCCAGTTTGGAATTCTCTTCCAGCAGCAGCAGCTGAGGCTCCCTCCTTGGTATCTTTCAAGAGGGAGCTCAACAAATTGTCTTTCTAACTTGTTCACACACCCCACCCCCCTCCACACACACTTTATTTTTGTTTTGTTTTTCCCACACACACTTTGCCCCCAATTAGTTTTCTTATTAATTTATTAGTCGCTGTAATGTGTTCTGAGACAGCGTGACGAACTTATTGAAGACTTGACGAATGTGTGGTGATCGCTGGGATTATGTAATCAGATCCAGAGTTACATTTCTTGGTTTTGTTTACAGAGTGACATCCCTTGCCGTCACATGACCACGTATTTCCGGTTGAAAAATTGTCGTCTGCGTCTGCAAAGGTGCTGCCCGTCAAAAAGACAATATGATTCACAGTCTGTTCATCATAAACAACACAGGGTGAGATTTTATCATTGCTATGATGACATGCTCCACTTGTTGATAGTAATGCGAATAACCCCACTGCCTGGTCATACTCGGAGCATAGCTGCTCGGTGGGATGGCGAGAGCCTGAGTGAGTGAGTGAGCAAGTGATGTACATAAACTAAGAGGTTATGGTGTGAATGGCAACCTGTTGTCTTGGATTGAAGATTTTCTACATGGACGTACTCAGTATGTCAATGTTGGAAATTCTTGTTCGGATAAAATACAAGTTACAAGTGGAGTTCCCCAGGGAAGTGTCCTTGGCCCTACCCTTTTTATTTATTATATAAATGACTTGCCAGAAAAGGTTGAATGTGAAGTTAAAATATTTGCAGATGATACAAAAGCCTATTCCACAGTAAATGATAATATGAAATCAAAAGAAAAAATTCAGAAGTGTATTGACTCTTTGGTTGGTTGGTCAGAGGAGTGGCTGATGAATTTTAATAGTCAAAAGTGCAAGGTGATGCATCTTGGAAAAAATAACCCAATGCATGAGTATTTTATGAATGATGGTGGTGTCAGAAGGGTTCTTGTGAGCACAAATGCGGAGAAAGATCTTGGTGTTATAGTTGATCCATTGCTATCTTTTGAACCACACATCAACGATACTGTTAAAAAGGCAAACCGTACTGCTGGTCTACTAATCAGAACAATAACTAATAAATCAAAGGAAATTATGCTACCTCTTTATAAAACATTAGTACGCCCCTTATTAGAGTATGGAAATCCTGTCTGGTGTCCCTTTTTGAGAAAACATGTTGATCATTTAGAAGGTGTCCAAAGGAGATTTACGAAAACAATTATTGGAACCAGAGATATGGACTATGAGGACAGACTAAAGTATTTGGGAATACCTAGTTTGGAATACAGACGTCTAAGAGGCGATTTGATTGAGGTGTATAAAATTCTTAATAAGTTCTATGATCCTAACACAACTAAAACTTTACTAACTTTAACTGACGAGGAGAGAACACGAGGGCATGATTTTAAACTAACAAAAAAACTAAATAACAGTCGTTCAGCTCAAAACTTTTTTACTAACAGAGTAATAACTGCATGGAACAATCTTTCTAATGAAACTGTAAATGCATCATCACTAAATAGGTTCAAAAATCTTATTGACAAAAAATTTAATACTATTATGTACTCCACAAATTTGGAGAAATAAAAAATATTTTTAAAAAAAACCCACAAAAAAAACACCAACCCAACCCAAAACAAATACACAATAGCCGTAGTAATTCACGGGCAAACAAAAAGAAAAAGGAAAATAAATATTTATATTTGAAAAAAATATCTAGAGGGCAAAAGGCTTCATAAGCCTACAGAGCCTAAACTGATATGATATGATATGTAGCCTTTGTAGGCCTAGTCAGTGGCTAGTCACTAGGCTAGTGTCACAGTGATGGCTGACGGCTGTGATGCAGCTCTCTCGCCAGCTGTCGCTCAGGGAATGTGGGATGATCTTAATTTATTATCAAAGTGATCAGTCATTTTTAAGCAAACGAAGGGTTCGGATAAATCCAATGAGAGTATCTGAAATTATTTTGTTTTTTTCACCCAACTTTTGTACTTCATCCACACTCGACATCCACACTGACCACAGTACACAAATTCTAGCTCCTTTCAGTTTTCAACAGAGAGTTATTTAGTAGTACTACTAGTAGTAGTAGTAGTAGTAGATAGGGACAAAATAAGCCGTCAAGCTTTTTACTAGAGAGTCCCGTCTTTTTACAATCAGTATTACATACAAGTACTGGTCAAGGTTTATTGTGGTCAAATTTTCCTAAAATTAGCTACTCATCAAAGCTTCTAAATAAATTTAAATAATTTGGAGATTTGTCGAGACGATTTTTGAACAAGTTAGTACTATTAGGTTGCACATTTGAATTCGTTAGTTAATTCCTTCCAATTGTTAGCAACTCTATTACTGAAGCAATTTTTCCTTATGTTAGTGTTGAAACGTTCAATAAATACCTTGCCGTAAGGCTTTCTAGTCACACTGTAATGTGGTTCCCTAAAGAATTTCCCCCAAGATAAATCTACATGACCATTAAATGTCTTATACGCTTCTATAAGATCTCTTATTCTCCTGCCTTTCAAAGAGTGCAAATTTAGATAAACCAGTCTATTTTCATAACTCATGTTTTTGCACTCTTTAACAAGTTTAGTGGCTCTGCGCTGAACTTTTTCAATGGTTTTAGATTGGTATTTGAACATTGGAGACCATATGATGTTACCATATTCTAGATATGGTCTTACTAATGATTTATATAATTTAATAAAAAATATCACGGTCGATATTTAGAAATGTCCTTTTGATCAATCCTATCATTTGGCAGGCTTTACTAACACAATTCTGGATATGTGTATTGAAAGATAAATCTTTATCAAAAGTCACCCCAAGATCTTTTTCGTGATCACATGTTGTTAGTGAGCGTAGCTTGTTGTCCTTTAGCATAGTATATTCAACATTAGGATTAGATTTACCAATATGCATAACTTTACACTTGCCCGTGTTAAAATACAGGTTCCACCTTTCTGTCCAAACTTCTAATTTATCTAGATCCTTCTGTAATGAATTACTACCAGTACCACAAGACCTGTTAATAACTTTAGTATCAATGTTATCATCAGCAAAAAATTTGTTTCAAGTTATTTCTTTTAACAGGGGTAAATATTCTTATCATTGATTGTGGTTAGGGATAGGAAAAGACCTTACAAGTAGTATGCCACCATAAAACAATGTAAGCCTAATGGATAAAACACTTTAAATTGGTTTATGCTGGTGACGAGTGTTAACAAAAGGCATGAACTGAAAGGAGCTGAGAAAAGCTACTGTGCATCGGGTAAGGGGATAGGGTTCGAATCATCAGTTTAACTGGGTCAGGCTGCTAATTGCCGTCAGGTGCCGTCCGGAGGTCGTCTGGAGCCGTCCGGATGCCGTCCATAAATCCAGAGAGAGAGAATAAAAAATAAAAATGAGACAAAAACATTAAAAGCACTGAAAGACTGACAAAAAACAACAACCTCCTTCTGTGTTGCCAGGCCATATGGTCATAATGGGTAAGGTACATATATGTCCGGTTTTCAGTTTTCAATGGTCTTCCTGCTGTGTGCAGCCAACACATTCTGATTTCAGAGGAACTCAACAAAGAAGAAAAATTATTTGGATTTTTTTTTTTAATAGGCAGGACAATGGGCCAATAAGTCAGAAATATAGTAGATGATAGAAAGCAAAGGGAAAAGGCAGAGTCAAAGAGTGGCAGATTAGAGGAAATTACAAGCATAGAACTTCCAGAAGGTGGGGGAAGTACTTTTTTCAAAATATCGACCCCACCCCACCCCCACCTCCGGTAACTCCACGGGGAAAACAAAAAACAAAGCCAACTAGGTCTATGCTTTATGAAAGAATCAACATCCAAAAGGCACTAGGACAACTCCCAAGTCCAATCGATATCCACAATCCAAAAGGCACTAGGACAACTCCAAGTCCAATCAATATCCACAATCCAGAAGTCACTAGGACAACTTGAAGTCCAATCAATATCCACAATCCAGAAGTCACTAGGACAACTCCAAGTCCAATCAATATCCACAATCCAGAAGTCACTAGGACAACTCCAAGTCCAATCGATATCCACAATCCAGAAGGCACTAGGACAACTCCAAGTCCAATCAATATCCACAATCCAGAAGTCACTAGGACAACTCCAAGTCCAATCGATATCCACAATCCAGAAGTCACTAGGACAACTCCAAGTCCAATCAATATCCACAATCCAGAAGTCACTAGGACAACTCCAAGTCCAATCGATATCCACAATCCAGAAGGCACTAGGACAACTCCAAGTCCAATCGATATCCACAATCCAGAAGGCACTAGGACAACTCCAAGTCCAATCGATATCCACAATCCAGAAGGCACTAGGACAACTCCAAGTCCAATCGATATCCACAATCCAAAAGGCACTAGGACAACTCCAAGTCCAATCAATATCCACAATCCAAAAGTCACTAGGACAACTCCAAGTCCAATCAATATCCACAATCCAGAAGGCACTAGGACAACTCCAAGTCCAATCAATATCCACAATCCAGAAGGCACTAGGACAACTCCAAGTCCAATCAATATCCACAATCCAGAAGGCACTAGGACAACTCCAAGTCCAATCGATATCCACAATCCATGGGGTCGCGCTAACGCATGTTTCTTGCGTATTTGACGCGTTTTAAAAATCGCTGACGCATTTTTACGGCGTTAACGCGTAACCCGTACGCAAAATGACGTCCGCTCAAAATCGCATCAGAGTCTAGATGGTGAATCAGACATTAGAAGCACTACGGTCCCTACACGTATAGTGGTTCTGCTACACCAAACATTGGAACAGACTATAGAAAAGTGCCACTGCTTTGTGAAGAGGTAGGCTTTAGTATCCCATCCTTTCTCTTTCATTAATTAGTTATCCAGATTTCGTCCAGTTGACAGGCTACTGCTGTGACGTAGGCAGTGGCGGGAAAATCACTGTAAGCGCATTGTCTGATTCCACCCCCCACCCCATCTCCCCACCCCCACCCCCTTTCAGCCTTTGCTTCCTTTCATGGTGCTTGGCCACTGGATATCCAGATTCCAGTCAATTAACTGTGACGTAAATGAAGCGTTTGGCGCGAAATGAGCGCGTTTTTGCACAATTGCCAGACTTCTGTCTTTGAAAATGACTGGTTAGTGAATAGAAATGCATGTTTTTGTTGCTTTCTTGTTTTCATTGTTTTTAGCTTAGATTTATCATTTTGTTCTTTGACGCGATTTTTTGCTTCTCTTACGGGGAAGTTACGCATTTTTTTGCCGACGTCGCGTAAGCAAAACGTGTTTTCAAAAACACTAGCGCGACCCCTGCAATCCAAAAGGCACTAGGACAACTCCAAGTCCAATCAATATCCACAATCCAGAAGTCACTAGGACAACTCCAAGTCCAATCAATATCCACAATCCAGAAGTCACTAGGACAACTCCAAGTCCAATCAATATCCACAATCCAAAAGTCACTAGGACAACTCCAAGTCCAATCAATATCCACAATCCAGAAGTCACTAGGACAACTTGAAGTCCAATCAATATCCACAATCCAGAAGTCACTAGGACAACTCCAAGTCCAATCAATATCCACAATCCAAAAGTCACTAGGACAACTCCAAGTCCATCAATATCCACAATCCAGAAGTCACTAGGACAACTTGAAGTCCAATCAATATCCACAATCCAGAAGTCACTAGGACAACTCCAAGTCCAATCGATATCCACAATCCAGAAGTCACTAGGACAACTTGAAGTCCAATCGATATCCACAATCCAGAAGTCACTAGGACAACTCCAAGTCCAATCGATATCCACAATCCAGAAGTCACTAGGACAACTCCAAGTCCAATCGATATCCACAATCCAGAAGGCACTAGGACAACTCCAAGTCCAATCGATATCCACAATCCAGAAGGCACTAGGACAACTCCAAGTCCAATCAATATCCACAATCCAGAAGTCACTAGGACAACTTGAAGTCCAATCGATATCCACAATCCAGAAGTCACTAGGACAACTTGAAGTCCAATCAATATCCACAATCCAGAAGTCACTAGGACAACTTGAAGTCCAATCGATATCCACAATCCAGAAGTCACTAGGACAACTTGAAGTCCAATCAATATCCACAATCCAGAAGTCACTAGGACAACTCCAAGTCCAATCGATATCCACAATCCAGAAGTCACTAGGACAACTCCAAGTCCAATCAATATCCACAATCCAGAAGTCACTAGGACAACTTGAAGTCCAATCGATATCCACAATCCAGAAGTCACGAGGACAACTCCAAGTCCAATCAATATCCACAATCCAGAAGTCACTAGGACAACTCCAAGTCCAATCGATATCCACAATCCAGAAGTCACTAGGACAACTCCAAGTCCAATCAATATCCACAATCCAGAAGTCACTAGGACAACTTGAAGTCCAATCGATATCCACAATCCAGAAGGCACTAGGACAACTCCAAGTCCAATCAATATCCACAATCCAGAAGGCACTAGGACAACTCCAATCGATATCTGTGCTTAATTTTACGAAGTTCTACTAAAGCTTAAATGGGTAACTAAACGTAGTTACTTTCTAACTGAAGTAAATCGGTTTACTGAATTTAGAAAGTAACAACGTTTAGTTTCCCACTAAAGCCTTAGTAGAACTTCATAAAATTAAGGGCTGGACAGCATCCGGACGGCTCCGGACGGCAAATAGTAGGACAGGTTTACCTTCAAGGTTATTTTTATGCCACAGAAAGTTTGAAATATGAAAATAATCAGCAAGGAAAAACAAACATAAACCCTCTAATTTGAGCTTTGTCATTTGATTCCGTGTTGCCATAAAGCAAGGAAAAACAAACATAAACCCTCTAATTTCAGCTTTGTCATTTGATTCCGTGTTGCCATAAAGCATGGTAAATTCCCATAAAAATGGAGACCATTAAATGCCAAGTTTGCATGCACGGTAACTCTTTGAGCAACTGTTTATTTTCTTAAATTATATCTCTGATTCTCAGGAAAATAGCCCCAAACTGATTCTAACCCTATCCCTTACCTGATGAAGTACAAAGGTTGGGTGAAAAACGCTCAGATAATTTCCGATACTCTCATTGAATTTTAGCATCTTATTCTTCTTCTTCTTCTGTGGTGGTGACCAACTTCTTTTTAATACAGTGCCGAGTGGAGAACTGATAACTCAAATATGGATATCTCAAAAACACTGGATTATGAATAACTCAATAATCTTTGGGTTCCAGCATAATAATCTCTATATAGTATATTGAAAAGATTTTTTTAAACTCAAAATATTGACTCTCAAAATAAAATTTCAGTCCCTTCAAGTTTTTATAAATCACAAAGCGTTTTACAATCAGCATTTAAACACACACACATATATGTGTGCACACACGCAATTGAACGCGTGCACGCACACACACATTTCATCAAAGGCACAGAAACTTACTGACATGCATACACACACACACACGCATACACATAACACACCCTCTCTCACACTAAAAACAATATCTCCTTTCAACACTCACACACATACAAGCACACATGCAGTCACACACATACAGTCACACACATACAGTCACACACATACACTCACACATACACAAACACACTATATATATACACTCACACACATACAAGCATGCATACAGTCACACACATACAAGCACACTTACACTCACACACATACAAGCACAAATACGCTCACACACATACAATCACAGTTCACACATACACTCACATACATACATGTATACAAACACACTATTTATATACACTCACACATATACAAGCACACATACACCCACACACATACAAGCACACATGCACTCACACACAGACAAGCACACATACACCCACACACATACAAGCACACATGCACTCACACACAGACAAGCACACATACACCCACACACATACAAGCACACATGCACTCACACACAGACAAGCACACATACACCCACACACATACAAGCACACATGCACTCACACACAGACAAGCACACATACACCCACACACATACAAGCACACATGCACTCACACACAGACAAGCACACATACACCCACACACATACAAGCACACATGCACTCACACACAGACAAGCACACATACACCCACACACATACAAGCACACATGCACTCACACACAGACAAGCACACATACACCCACACACATACAAGCACACATGCACTCACACACAGACAAGCACATACAAGCACACACACTCACACACATACAATGAAAACATCCGAACGCCCACTTAAAATCGTAAATATTTCGAATTTTAATAATTCTTTATCGCATACACCCAACCACGGACTGAACTGTGAAACTTCCTAGCGTGCTACAAGCTGGAGAATGCATCATTAAAACAATTGACCTTCAAACTGTGAATATTTTGAATGTTAACCTTCTTTATCGCATACACCCAACCACGGACTGAACTATAAAACTTCCTAGCGTGCTACAAGTTGGAAAATGCATCATTAAAACAATTGACCTTCAAACTGAATATTTTGAATGTTAACCTTCTTTATCGCATACACCCAACCACGGACTGAACTATGAAACGTCCTAGCGTGCTACAAGTTGGAAAATGCATCATTAAAACAATTGACCTTCAAACTGTGAATATTTTGAATGTTAATATTCTTTATCGCACACACCCAACCACGGACTGAACTATGAAAACTTCCTAGCGTGCTACAAGTTGGAAAATTCATCATTAAAACAATTCATCTTAAAACAAATACTGAGTTGTGCACGCAGATAATGTAGAAAATGGCTCAAAGTAAAAAGGAGATAGGAGTGGAGATAACGAGAACACATACAAGCTCACATAGTGACATACCCTCACACACATACAAGCACACATAGTGACATACCCTCACACACATAGTGACATACCCTCACACACATACAAGCACACATACCCTCACACATAGCACACACAGTGACATACCCTCACACACATACAAGCACACATACCCTCACACATAGCACACATAGTGACATATCCTCACACACATACAAGCTCACATAGTGACATACCCTCACACACATAGTGACATACCCTCACACACATAGTGACATATCCTCACACACATACAAGCTCACATAGTGACATACCCTCACACACATAGTGACATACCCTCACACACATAGTGACATACCCTCACACACATACAAGCACACATACCCTCACACATAGCACACATAGTGACATACCCTCACACACATACAAGCACACATACCCTCACACACATACAAGCACACATACCCTCACACACATACAAGCACACATAGTGACATACCCTCACACACACAGTGACATACCCTCACACACATACAAGCACACATACCCTCACACATAGCACACATAGTGACATACCCTCACACACATACAAGCACACATACTCTCACACATAGCACACATAGTGACATACCCTCACACACATACAAGCTCACATAGTGACATACCCTCACACACATAGTGACATACCCTCACACACATACAAGCACACATAGTGACATACCCTCACACACATACCCTCACACATAGCACACATAGTGACATACCCTCACACACATACAAGCACACATACCCTCACACACATACAAGCACACACAAGTACACATACACTCACACACATACAAGCACACATACCCTCACACACATACAAGCACACACAAGTACACATACACTCACACACATACAAGCACACATACACTCACACACATACAAGCACACATACCCTCACACACATACAAGCACACACTCACATGTGTGCAAGCACTGAAACACACACTCACACACAACAAACACACAATGTATACACTCCAGGGCTCCCAGGGACCCCCATTTGGGGGTCTATGAAGTACTAACATTCTAAAGGACCCTCTAAAAGAATGTGCAGGGGGTCCCAGGGATGCACTAGAAAAACTCTTGTTAGCATTCGCAATGCCACTGGGACCCTCTATCCCGCCTTTAGGACCCTCTATACTGTAAGTGAAGGAGTCCCTGGGACCCTTTGATTTGCGGGACGATTGGGAAGAATGAGGAACAAATACACACATTAATCCCTAAAAAGGAAATATTGCACTGATGGAAAGGCTTTCTTGGTCTCTTAACATCTATGAATGATCTCCCTTACATACAAAAAATACATGTGAACACCACCATAAAGGATGCATCATTCTTGCAGTTTCATGAAACTAACCCAAACCTAATACAAATCCTAATAGGATAGGATTCCTATCCTTCCCCCTCCCTCTTGTTTTACTTGTATATCGGCAAAACCTTCAGCTGGATGAAGGTGGCTGATTGACAGGAACATTCGAAGATTCAAAGAAGGTCAAATGTTTCTTGTTGGTCAACATTTTCAATGAGAACATTTGGTGGTGGTGGTGGTGGTGGTGATGGTGGGGGTTAGCTAAACTTGGGTAGCCAAAACTGACCTTTGCTAGGATAAATGTTTACTTTAATGACCAGAAATGGTTATATGAGTATGAGTGTACAATTACTAAGACTATATATAATACAGTAAAAATCGCCTAAGTTAAAATTGATACTAAAAAAGCGCTGTATAAATAACCTTTTTTTCACTCTGGGACATTTCCACAGAGAAGCACTGGTGGAGTGTGGAGAACAAATCAGTGTTTGTTATTGATGTAATAATGATAATTCTTTGTCTCTGATGATTTATATATATATACTAGCGCAACGCCGAATACTGGTAACGCCCAGTAATGGTAACGCCTAGTAATGGTAACGCCAAGTACTGGTAACGCTAAGTACAGCAAATTTGAAGCGATTCGGTTAAGAAAGGCGGAGTTATAAGGTCCCGTTGGCGCTGCTCTGAGAGTGATGCGCTCTCTGTAGTAACAGTAATGCCTAGCAACGGTAACGCCAAGTACTGGTAATGCTGAGTACAGCAAATTTGAAGCAATTCGGTTAAGAAACGGCAGAGTTATACGGTTCCGTTTCCCATTGGCGCTGCTCCGAGAGTGACGCACTCTCCTGATTGTCTTCAAATTTGATTTGCTGCCAGGCTTTGCCCTGGCCACAGCAAGCCTGACAGCAAATTTGAAGCAATTCGGTTAAGAAACGGCGGAGTTATACGGCCCCGTTTCCCGTTGGTGCTGCTCTGAGAGTGACGCGCTCTCCCGAGTAATGGTAACGCCTAGTAACAGTAATGCCAAGTACTGGTAACGCTGAGTACAGCAAATTTGAAGTGATTCGGTTCAGAAATGGCGGAGTTATAAGGCCCCGTTTCCTGTTGGTGCTGCTCTGAGAGTGACGCGCTCTCCCGATTCTCTTCAAATTTGCTGCCAGGCTTTGCCCCGACCACAGCAAGCCTGACAGCAAATTTGAAGCGATTCAGTCGAAAAACGGCGGAGTTATAAGGCCCGTTTTGTGTTTCAGACAGACAGACACACACACACACACATACATACATACAGACACACACATGCCTTTTTTATTATATGACTAAGGATCCCACATTAGACACCTAACAGATTGTTAAAAGTCGAGTAACCAAGTAAAGACATTATGCATTGAACATGTAGCCTACATAATCAGTACATCTCATAGCCCTACAAGAGACAGAGAGAGAGAGAGAGACAGAGAGAGAGAGAGAGAGAGAGAGAGAGAGAGAGAGAGAGAGAGAGAGAGAGAGAGAGACAGACAGACAGACAGACAGACAGACAGACAAAGACACACACAAAGAGAGACAGACAGACAGAGAGACATAGACAGAGAGCAAAGAGGACAACTGCTGTTCCGGTTGGATGAATGAAAATTTGTTTAACGTCCTCCGCCCCCGGAGCAGGCACAGAGGCAGACAGAGAGAGAGACAGATACAGACAGACAGAGAGAGAGACAGATACAGACAGACAGAGAGAGAGAGACAGATACAGACAGACAGAGAGAGAGACACATAGACATACAGAGACATGAGATACAGAAGAGAGACAGACAGACAAAGAGAGAGAGAGACAGACAGAGAGAGAGACAGACAGACAGCGAGACATAGGCCCTACAGACAAAGACAGAGAGCGGGCGCACTCCCCCCCTTCGAAATTTGAAGGTAATCCGCCCAGAAATGCCGGAGATACGGGCGCCGAGAGTCCGGCGGTTACGCGTTTCGCGCATTTGCCAAACCGCGCAAATGACTCGGTTGCCGTTAGGGCTCATAGCAAATTTGAAGCGATTCGGTCAAAAAACGGCAGAGTTATAAGGGCCGTTTTGTGTTTCAGATAGACACAACCTTGCCTTTTTATTATATGAGTTTTGGATGACCAGTAACAAGCTGAAACTGAACGGTGAAAAGACCGAGGTGATGCCTGTTGGCACCTCCTCTTCCCTGAAGAAGGTTGAGTCAGATTCCATGAATATTGTTGGATCTGAATTGCCATTTCGGAAGACTGTAAAGTACCTTGGTGTCTCCCTCGATCAGACCATGTCGATGCACTCCCAATTATCTAGTGTTTGTCATGCATCTTTCTGAGAGTTAAGGCGTATCGCCTCCATCAGACCATTCCTGTCCAGAGATGCTGCTGTCAGACTGATTTCTGCCTTCGTGTTGTCCAGATTGGACTACTGTAATTCGGTGTATGCTGGGCTTCCAGCAGAACAGATTTCGCACTTACAAAGAGTGCAGAACAGTGCTGCTCGGCTTGTTCTTGGCAAAAGAAAGCGTCATCACATCTTACCTCTTTTGGCAGAGCTCCACTGGCTTCCTGTCAAATTCCGCTGGCAGTTCAAGATGGCTACTTTCGCTTTTCGTCACTTTGACAAAACTCGGGTGGGGTGGGGATGAGAGGAGGTGGGTGTTAGTGTGTTGTGTTATGGTTATATACAATGCATTCTCTAATGTATTCCTTTTCATAGAGATGTATGGTGAGGATATGTGAACCAGTCTGTTAGAAATGTTTGTACGAATGGTGAGTGAAAAGCGCATCGAGTTGCTCAGCAAGATTATGCACTATATAAGCATTATTAATTATTTATTATTTATAATCATAATAATTTGTTGTCCTGTTGTTTGCAGGGACATTTTCATGGAGAAGCATTGGCGCAGTGTAGTCAACAAATCTGTGTTGGATTATTTCTTTGAAGCCCAGAGCAAGGTAGGTCACAGTAACATCCATGCAACAATCAGTCTGAAATGAGAGTTCTTTTAACGGAGGGTTGTATAATACTTGGCTGTATTCCTCACACAGGAGGAGTGTTTGTCTGCAGACAATGGTTCCTCTATCAGAGACACAGCTGTTATTTGTCAGTACATTTATACCTCACACAGGAGGAGTGTTTGTCTGCAGACAATGGTTCCTCTATCAGGGACACAGCTGTTATTTGTCAGTACATTTATACCTCACACAGAACAACAACTGTATCAGGAACACAGCTGTTATTTGTCAGTACATTTATACCTCACACAGAACAACAACTCTATCAGGAACACAGCTGTTATTTGTCAGTACATTTATACCTCACACAGAACAACAACTCTATCAGGAACACAGCTGTTATTTGTCAGTACATTTATACCTCACACAGAACAAACACTCTATCAGGAACACAGCTGTTATTTGTCAGTACATTTATACCTCACACAGAACAACAACTCTATCAGGAACACAGCTGTTATTTGTCAGTACATTTATACCTCACACAGAACAACAACTCTATCAGGAACACAGCTGTTATTTGTCAGTACATTTATACCTCACACAGAACAACAACTCTATCAGGAACACAGCTGTGTTATTTGTCAGTACATTTATACCTCACACAGAACAACAACTCTATCAGGAACACAGCTGTTATTTGTCAGTACATTTATACCTCACACAGGAGGAGTGTTTGTCTGCAGACAATGGTTCCTCTATCAGGGACACAGCTGTTATTTGTCAGTACATTTATACCTCACACAGAACAACAACTGTATCAGGAACACAGCTGTTATTTGTCAGTACATTTATACCTCACACAGAACAACAACTCTATCAGGAACACAGCTGTGTTATTTGTCAGTACATTTATACCTCACACAGAACAAGACACTCTATCAGGAACACAGCTGTTATTTGTCAGTACATTTATACCTCACACAGAACAACAACTCTATCAGGAACACAGCTGTTATTTGTCAGTACATTTATACCTCACACAGAACAACAACTCTATCAGGAACACAGCTGTTATTTGTCAGTACATTTATACCTCACACAGAACAACAACTCTATCAGGAACACAGCTGTGTTATTTGTCAGTACATTTATACCTCACACAGAACAAACACTCTATCAGGAACACAGCTGTGTTATTTGTCAGTACATTTATACCTCACACAGAACAACAACTCTATCAGGAACACAGCTGTGTTATTTGTCAGTACATTTATACCTCACACAGAACAACAACTCTATCAGGAACACAGCTGTTATTTGTCAGTACATTTATACCTCACACAGGAGGAGTGTTTGTCTGCAGACAATGGTTCCTCTATTAGGGACACAGCTGTTATTTGTCAGTACATTTATACCTCACACAGAACAACAACTCTATCAGGAACACAGCTGTTATTTGTCAGTACATTTATACCTCACACAGAACAACAACTCTATCAGGAACACAGCTGTTATTTGTCAGTACATTTATACCTCACACAGAACAACAACTCTATCAGGAACACAGCTGTTATTTGTCAGTACATTTATACCTCACACAGAACAACAACTCTATCAGGAACACAGCTGTGTTATTTGTCAGTACATTTATACCTCACACAGAACAAACACTCTATCAGGAACACAGCTGTTATTTGTCAGTACATTTATACCTCACACAGAACAACAACTCTATCAGGAACACAGCTGTGTTATTTGTCAGTACATTTATACCTCACACAGAACAACAACTCTATCAGGAACACAGCTGTTATTTGTCAGTACATTTATACCTCACACAGAACAAACACTCTATCAGGAACACAGCTGTTATTTGTCAGTACATTTATACCTCACACAGAACAACAACTCTATCAGGAACACAGCTGTTATTTGTCAGTACATTTATACCTCACACAGAACAACAACTCTATCAGGAACACAGCTGTTATTTGTCAGTACATTTATACCTCACACAGAACAAACACTCTATCAGGAACACAGCTGTGTTATTTGTCAGTACATTTATACCTCACACAGAACAACAACTCTATCAGGAACACAGCTGTTATTTGTCAGTACATTTATACCTCACACAGAACAACAACTGTATCAGGAACACAGCTGTTATTTGTCAGTACATTTATACCTCACACAGAACAACAACTCTATCAGGAACACAGTGACAATGTGTCACGCGCAACCCCACTTTCTTTATCTATCCCCCCCCCCTGTGTTATTTGTCAGTACCCCCCCCCTCACACAGAACAACAACTTTATTCGGGAACGCCACTTTAATTACAATTCAACATCAAACAGGTCGCCGATTCCGAAGCCTATCTGTTTGATCACGGGGTTTTCCTCTGGTGACTCCCACATTGGCGGTCTCCCTTTGTTCCCCGTATCACCTTTCCCAATCACGAGAAGGATTGGAATGTGACACGTGCCAGTGATGTAACCGGCGCGTGATCGTTCTGTACTTGTATGCATAATATTATAGCGTCATCTCGTGACTTGTCAGACTGCTATAAACCAATGATAGGCTCTTGGGTGTTTAAAATTGGAAGTAGAAAATTTGCCTTTAGCCCACTTCTCTAGGGTATGGGAGATGAGCAACTTTCCCACACCCTTTTCATCTAATAAATTTATATTTGTGCCCGGGTTCTGGCTCGTATGATTGAATGAAATACAAGTGGTAGTTTGCTCTAATTGGCAGACAGAGAGAAGTAGGGTTTTACATGAAATTACAAGACTTCCACTCTCATCAGTCTGACCAAAGGGTTCAGAATTATTTGACACTTGTATTTTATTTACTCACAAAATCTGCATAAGATTATGCAACAATACATATAGTAATAAGCCAAGTGTACGTGTGTGTGTGTGTGTGAAACACAAAACGGGCCTTATAAACTCTGCCATTTTGTTGCTTCAGCCATGTTTCAGCGTCTTGTGAGAGAGAATGTTTAGGTGGGGACTTTTCTCACTACTCAAATTTTCCCCTCCAATTTTAAACACCAGAGAGCCTATCATTGGTTTATAGCAGTCGACAAGTCACGAGACTTCATCGGTCATGGTGCAAACTGTCTTTTTTTGTTCAGACTTCATCAGTCATGGTGCAAACTGTCCTGGTTTGTTCAGACTTCATCAGTCATGGTGCAAACTGTCCTGGTTTGTTCAGACTTCATCAGTCATGGTGCAAACTGTCCTGGTTTGTTCAGACTTCATCGGTCATGGTGCAAACTGTCCTGGTTTGTTCAGACTTCATCGGTCATGGTGCAAACTGTCCTGGTTTGTTCAGACTTCATCAGTCATGGTGCAAACTGTCCTGGTTTGTTCAGACTTCATCATCAGTCATGGTGCAAACTGTCCTGGTTTGTTCAGACTTCATCAGTCATGGTGCAAACTGTCCTGGTTTGTTCAGACTTCATCAGTCATGGTGCAAACTGTCCTGGTTTGTTCAGACTTCATCAGTCATGGTGCAAACTGTCCTGGTTTGTTCAGACTTCATCAGGTCATGGTGCAAACTGTCCTGGTTTGTTCAGACTTCATCGGTCATGGTGCAAACTGTCCTGGTTTGTTCAGACTTCATCGGTCATGGTGCAAACTGTCCTGGTTTGTTCAGACTTCATCGGTCATGGTGCAAACTGTCCTGGTTTGTTCAGACTTCATCAGTCATGGTGCAAACTGTCCTGGTTTGTTCAGACTTCATCGGTCATGGTGCAAACTGTCCTGGTTTGTTCAGACTTCATCGGTCATGGTGCAAACTGTCCTGGTTTGTTCAGACTTCATCGGTCATGGTGCAAACTGTCCTGGTTTGTTCAGACTTCATCGGTCATGGTGCAAACTGTCCTGGTTTGTTCAGACTTCATCAGTCATGG
>CM065707.1:546712-591712 GCA_017654935.2 Phymorhynchus buccinoides | reverse complement strand
ATGATGATGACAGTGGTGATGAGGATGATGATGATGACAGTGGTGATGATGTCAAGGATGAGGATGATGATGATGATGAGAGTGATAATGATGATGATGAGGAAGACGATGATGATGATGACAGTGATGATGATGATGATGGTGATGATAGTGGTGAGGAGGACAATGATGATGATGATGACAGTGGTGATGATGCCAAGGATGATGATGATGATGATGATGACAGTGGTGATGATGATGACAATGGTGATGATGCCAAGGATGATGATGAGGAGGAGGACGATGATGATGATGAGAGTGATGACGATAATGATAATAATGATTTCAGTGCCCCCTCTCTTTGTGGTGGAGTTTCTACACAGGGTCTGTGACATTTTTGAGGATTATTTCAAGGACTGCAGTGAAAACACCCTAAAAGACCACTACACTACAGTGTTTGAGGTGTGTGGGGTGTATCACCCTTGTCTGTCATGGAGTAGTAGTTTATAGCCACAGAGCATTATCTGCCCCTGTCTCATGCACTGAGACATGTGCGCTGCCTACATAAGATTATCACCCTTGTCTGTCATGGAGTAGTAGTTTATAGCCACAGAGCATTATCTGCCCCTGTCTCATGCACTGAGACATGTGTGCTGCCTACATAAGATTATCACCCTTGTCTGTCATGGAGTAGTAGTTTATAGCCACAGAGCATTATCTGCCCCTGTCTCATGCACTGAGACATGTGCGCTGCCTACATAAGATTATCACCCTTGTCTGTCATGGAGTAGTAGTTTATAGCCACAGAGCATTATCTGCCCCTGTCTCATGCACTGAGACATGTGCGCTGCCTACATAAGATTATCACCCTTGTCTGTCATGGAGTAGTAGTTTATAGCCACAGAGCATTATCTGCCCCTGTCTCATGCACTGAGACATGTGCGCTGCCTACATAAGATTATCACCCTTGTCTGTCATGGAGTAGTAGTTTATAGCCACAGAGCATTATCTGCCCCTGTCTCATGCACTGAGACATGTGCGCTGCCTACATAAGATTATCTGCCCTTGTCTGTCATGGAGTAGTAGTTTATAGCCACAGAGCATTATCTGCCCCTGTCTCATGCACTGAGACATGTGTGCTGCCTACATAAGATTATCACCCTTGTCTGTCATGGAGTAGTAGTTTATAGCCACAGAGCATTATCTGCCCCTGTCTCATGCACTGAGACATGTGCGCTGTATACATAAGATTATCACCCTTGTCTGTCATGGAGTAGTAGTATTATAGCCACAGAGCATTATCTGCCCCTGTCTCATGCACTGAGACATGTGTGCTGTTGTATTATTGTACATAAGATTATCATTGTTGTCTGTCATGTTGTATTAGTAGTAGTTGTATTAGCCACAGAATTATTGTCTGCCCCTGACTGTATCATTAGGTGGCATGGTCAACTCGGTCCTACATTATGGCCCTTTGGTGTGGCCAAGTATTCATTAGATCTGCTGTTGTATTATTGTTGTTATGTTGTTGTATTATTGTTGTTATGTGTTGTATTATTTGTTGTGTCTGTTGTATTATTGTTGTTATGTCTGTTGTATTATTGTTGTTCTGCTGTTGTATTATTGTTGTTATGTCATCAGCTATTGGATGATCTGCTGTTGTATTATTGTTGTTATGTCTGTTGTATTATTGTTGTTATGTCTGTTGTATTATTGTTGTTGTATCTGTTGTATTATTGTTGTTGTGTCTGTATTATTGTTGTTGTATCTGTTGTATTATTGTTGTTATGTCTGTTGTATTATTGTTGTTGTGTCTGTTGTATTATTGTTGTTATGTCTGTTGTATTATTGTTGTTATGTCTGTCTGTTGTATTATTGTTGTTATTATTGTCTGTTGTATTATTGTTGTTATGTCTGTTGTATTATTGTTGTTATGTGTTGTATTATTGTTGTTATATTATTGTTGTTATGTTTATGTTGTATTATTGTTGTTATGTCTGTTGTATTATTGTTGTTATGTCTGTATTATTATTGTTGTTATGTCTGTTGTATTATTGTTGTTGTTATGTTGTGTCTGTTGTATTATTTAATTATTATTCTTACAATGTGTATATTTTGTTATATCTATTGTTTTTTATGGCCATGTAGTGAATGTGTTAAAAGAGCTATTATTGTTGTTAACCTCTGAGTATTATTGTTGTTGTGTCTGTTGTATTATTGTTGTTATTGTCTGTTGTATTATTGTTGTTATGTCATTGTATTATGTGTTGTTATGTCTGTTGTATTATTGTTGTGTCATGTCTAATGTTGTTATTATTGTTGTATAGTGATGTTGTCATGTTGTATTATTGTTGTTATGTCTGTATTATTGTTGTTAAAATCAGGTAATGTTGTTATTATTGTATTGTTGTTATGTTATGTTGTATTATTGTTGTTATGTCTTGCTGTTGTCATTATTGTTGTTACCAGGTAATGTTGTATTATTGTTGTTATAGTGATGTTGTCATGCATTATTCATGGAAGTGTTGTTAAAGGAGCTGATCAGACCCCCCAACCTTGTATTATTGTTGTTACTGTCACCAGGAAAAACGTAATGTTGTTATTATTGTACAATATAGTGATGTTGTGATGTTGTTATGTCATGGAAGTGAATGTGTTAAAGGAGCTGATGACCCCCCAACCTACTGAGGACTATTGCTGACACTGTCACCAGGATTAACACCAGTTAATGTCTGTTATATATTGTTGTTGTATGTCTGATGTTGTCATTGTTGTTGTGTCATGGAAGTGAATGTGTTAAAGTTGATCAGACCCCCCAACCTACTGAGGACTATTGCTGACACTGTCACCAGGAAAAACACCAGGTAATGTTGTTATTATTGTACAATATAGTGATGTTGTGATGCATTATGTCATGGAAGTGAATGTGTTAAAGGAGCTGATCAGACCCCCCAACCTACTGAGGACTATTGCTGACACTGTCACCAGGAAAAACACCAGGTAATGTTGTTATTATTGTACAATATAGTGATGTTGTCATGCATTATGTCATGGAAGTGAATGTGTTAAAGGAGCTGATCAGACCCCCCAACCTAAGTTATTGTTGAGGACTATTGCTGACACTGTCACCAGGAAAAACACCAGGTAATGTTGTTATTATTGTACAATATAGTGATGTTGTGATGCATTATGTCATGGAAGTGAATGTGTTAAAGAGCTGATCAGACCCCCCAACCTACTGAGGACTATTGCTGACACTGTCACCAGGAAAAACACCAGGTAATGTTGTTATTATTGTACAATATAGTGATGTTGTCATGCATTATGTCATGGAAGTGAATGTGTTAAAGGAGCTGATCAGACCCCCCAACCTACTGAGGACTATTGCTGACACTGTCACCAGGAAAAACACCAGGTAATGTTGTTATTATTGTACAATATAGTGATGTTGTGATGCATTATGTCATGGAAGTGAATGTGTTAAAGGAGCTGATCAGACCCCCCAACCTACTGAGGACTATTGCTGACACTGTCACCAGGAAAAACACCAGGTAATGTTGTTATTATTGTACAATATAGTGATGTTGTGATGCATTATGTCATGGAAGTGAATGTGTTAAAGGAGCTGATCAGACCCCCCAACCTACTGAGGACTATTGCTGACACTGTCACCAGGAAAAACACCAGGTAATGTTGTTATTATTGTACAATATAGTGATGTTGTGATGCATTATGTCATGGAAGTGAATGTGTTAAAGGAGCTGATCAGACCCCCCAACCTACTGAGGACTATTGCTGACACTGTCACCAGGAAAAACACCAGGTAATGTTGTTATTATTGTACAATATAGTGATGTTGTCATGCATTATGTCATGGAAGTGAATGTGTTAAAGGAGCTGATCAGACCCCCCAACCTACTGAGGACTATTGCTGACACTGTCACCAGGAAAAACACCAGGTAATGTTGTTATTATTGTACAATATAGTGATGTTGTCATGCATTATGTCATGGAAGTGAATGTGTTAAAGGAGCTGATCAGACCCCCCAACCTACTGAGGACTATTGCTGACACTGTCACCAGGAAAAACACCAGGTAATGTTGTTATTATTGTACAATATAGTGATGTTGTCATGCATTATGTCATGGAAGTGAATGTGTTAAAGGAGCTGATCAGACCCCCCAACCTACTGAGGACTATTGCTGACACTGTCACCAGGAAAAACACCAGGTAATGTTGTTATTATTGTACAATATAGTGATGTTGTGATGCATTATGTCATGGAAGTGAATGTGTTAAAGGAGCTGATCAGACCCCCCAACCTACTGAGGACTATTGCTGACACTGTCACCAGGAAAAACACCAGGTAATGTTGTTATTATTGTACAATATAGTGATGTTGTCATGTATTATGTCATGGAAGTGAATGTGTTAAAGGAGCTGATCAGACCCCCCAACCTACTGAGGACTATTGCTGACACTGTCACCAGGAAAAACACCAGGTAATGTTGTTATTATTGTACAATATAGTGATGTCATGCATTATGTCATGGAAGTGAATGTGTTAAAGGAGCTGATCAGACCCCCCAACCTACTGAGGACTATTGCTGACACTATCAGCTAGTGTTGTTATTACTGTACTATTGTGTAGTGTTTTGTTAATAAAATAACATATTACATATATGTACAAAGTGAATTGAACATTTTATTCAAGTCATTATAAGAAAAAAGGGTTGTTTCATGACTGCTTTGTCTGCTGTCTTTCAGTGTTGGAGCCACATCACATTACTCGCATTACTCAGCCCAGTTATCTAACATTCCGCGGTGTTGCAAGAAAGCAAAATATGAACACGTTTAAGACAGCTTCATTATTCATTACTTCATCACTGTATTATGACTGTATTGTAATGATATATTTCAGTGTTGGGGGGTCATTGCCCTCAGGCTAACTGACCAACACACCATGGTGTGGACATCACTGTATTATGACTGTATTGTAATGATATATTTCAGTGTTGGGGGGTCATTGCCCTCAGGTTAACTGACCAACATACCATGGTGTGGACATCACTGTATTATGACTGTATTGTAATGATATATTTCAGTGTTGGGTCATTGCCCTTAGGTTAACTGTCCAACACACCATGGTGTGGACATCACTGTATTATGACTGTATTGTAATGATATCTTTCAGTGTTGGGGGGTCATTGCCCTCAGGTTAACTGACCAACACACCATGGTGTGGACATCACTGTATTATGACTGTATTGTAATGATATATTTCAGTGTTGGGGGGTCATTGCCCTCAGGCTAACTGACCAACACACCATGGTGTGGACATCACTGTATTATGACTGTATTGTAATGATATATTTCAGTGTTGGGGGGTCATTGCCCTCAGGCTAACTGACCAACACACCATGGTGTGGACATCACTGTATTATGACTACTGTGTGATATATTTCAGTGTTGGGGGGTCATTGCCCTCAGGTTAACTGTCCAACACACCATGGTGTGGACATCACTGTATTATGACTGTATTGTAATGATATATTTCAGTGTTGGGGGGTCATTGCCCTCAGGCTAACTGACCAACACACCATGGTGTGGACATCACTGTATTATGACTACTGTGTGATATATTTCAGTGTTGGGGGGTCATTGCCCTCAGGTTAACTGTCCAACACACCATGGTGTGGACATCACTGTATTATGACTGTATTGTAATGATATCTTTCAGTGTTGGGGGGTCATTGCCCTCAGGTTAACTGACCAACACACCATGGTGTGGACATCACTGTATTATGACTGTATTGTAATGATATCTTTCAGTGTTGGGGGGTCATTGCCCTCAGGCTAACTGACCAACACACCATGGTGTGGACATCACTGTATTATGACTGTATTGTAATGATATCGTTCAGTGTTGGGGGGTCATTGCCCTCAGGTTAACTGACCAACACACCATGGTGTGGACATCACTGTATTATGACTGTGACGAGGTAATGGGTTAAAAGGCTAAGTCCCTAGGGAAGACTTTAGATCATTTGCCTTTAGCCCACTTCTCTAGGGTATGGGAGATGAGCAACTTTCCCGGCCCCTTTTCATCTAATAAATTTATATTTGTGCCCGGGTTCTGGCTCGTATGGTTGTAAGAAATACAAGTGGTTATATTGCTCTAAATGGCAGACAGAGAGAAGTAGGGTTTTACATGAAATTACAAGACTCCCACTCTCATCAGTCTGACCAAAGGGTTCAGGATTATTTGACACTTGTATTTTATTTACTCCCAAAAGCTGCATAAGATTATGCAACAATAATAATAAAGCAGCTCAATGGCGCCAAAACAAAATATGGATAAAACACAATGAAATCCGAAAGGATTCACAAGACTTTTGTCTTTCTATAAGGTTCGCCCCATGCCGGAAGGGTTACTAATTATCTTCGGTGTCCGTAGGAAAGTTCAAATGATTGGCGCAGTCAGGTGGACTTAGCTGTTTCAAGTTCTGGGCTTGCTCGTCAGGTGAGAGTAGCTCCCAGTCGTTCCGGTTACGGCTTCGCGGGATGGCACGGTTCAGGCGTGGTCTCCTCGCGGATTCTGGGTGCGGGTCGTCTTGGCGGCGATCCCGTCTTGGTGCTTGGTGGAGTCCGGGATAATCATCCGGCCCACGATGCCCTGCTGATAATCACAGGAGAAGGTGGATGTAGATCTCTATGGCTTAGAGACAAGGGGCTTCAGTCGGCAGGGAATTAGTGAATCCCAACCGGCTTGAAGGCTTCCCTTGTACAATAGCACTACATGTAGTTAATAAATAAACTGAATTTCAGTTAACAAACTGAGATCAGTAAAACATAAAAGGTGATCAAGACAACATCACTCTCCATCCAACACCTGGAAAGGAAGGGTATCATAAAGTGCAAGATTGCGGCCCATAGGTTTCCTACTAAAAATAGTGCAAGATTGCGGCCCATAGGTTTCCTACTAAAAATAGACAAAAGGGTTAGTAGGCATAAACTCCGGTTCTGGTACCAAAAGTGTTCAAGTCAAAAACACACACACACAAATAATCAGTGCACATAAATAGAATAGAATGTTTACCACTTCTTTTCTATAACATATCTATCTACTCCTTATTCATCATTGAACATAGGATCTAGATCAAAACTAGAGTCAAACAAACCAGATCTCAATCACCTGCCATCAATAATACTTACTAGTGGGCTTATGATGACTGGTTGTGAGTGTTGCTCTAGCTACGTTTCAGCATCTTGTGTGACAACTTTTTCTCACCACTCCAATTATAGCCTTCACTTTCAAACAATGAAAGCCTGCTATTGGTGTATTACAGTCCACACGTCACAAGATTGCTGTTCTAAATGTACCGAACAATCACGCGCCTATTACATCCTTATCACGTGCCGGACATTCAAAATCCTTCTCGTGCTCGGAAAAGCAAAACCATCTTCAAAGGGAGATAACCTCGGTTGTCACTTTCTTGTGATGAGACGGTAGATAAGAGAGGGGGGGGGGGGGGGGTGAAGGGAGATAACCTCGGTAGGTGGTACGTGCTGACCGGGGAGACAAGTCGACCTTCAAAAGGGACCAATCCCGGAATCGGCATTCTTTAGATGGTGGGTGGCAATTAACGTGGCGGCCGGACAGAGAAATGAAAAGGAGAGGGGGGAGGGGAGAAGGGGGGGGGGGGGTGTAGATAAGAAATAAAGAAAGCGGGTCGCGCGGGACACTTACGTCACAGAGGCCCCCCGAAGAAAAGATTCTGGTACCGGAATCTTCCTGTGGAACGCCGACTCCACTTTCGACTTGGGTGACAGGGACAAATTAGTGGGGAGACTGGGTCGGCTGGAATGGTGGAACATCTGGTCGCAACACAGAGTTCAAAGGAGCAGGTGGGTTAGAGATCAGTGGAATGGATTCCGACTGAGGTTGGTGCGGCAATCCTGTGTTGAGTTGTCCCAAGGTTGATTGCAGAATAGCAAACACCTCTTGCCTGAGTTTCCCCTTTAGCCTGGATTCATCATTGCTGATGATGTGGTTTGGTAGGCCGATTCGGGCGAAAATGGCTTTGAGTGCCGCGGCTACCTGACTAGCATCAAGTGAGGAGATTGGGGCGGCATCGCACTGCATGGTACATATGTCGACCACGGTGACTATATACCGGAATTTCTTCTTCCGTTGAGGTAGAGGCCCGACCAAGTCGACTGCCACTCGCTGAAAGGGAGGGGTAGGTGACGGCTGTACGTGCGGCGGCCTGTCCCGATAGTACCTTCGGTGGGTGTTTGCGGGTACAGTGCTGCCTTTCACCTGAGGTACCTGTGGCGAGTGGTCTTGGGTCGTTAGGCGGACATTCCTTGGGAAGGATTTTCCAAGTTGTGGCGGACTTGGGGACTTGGGACAATCTGGATTGGCTCGCGCGGCAATTTGGTTTGCCGCGTTGAGAGGTTTCTTCCCCGCTGAGGGAGATTTGCTCTTTGGGAAGGAGGGAGGGAGTTGGTTTGTGGTTTGGGGAGAAGGGAATGCTGCTGAAACTATGGCAGGTTGAGAGGGGTGCCCTAAAAACACATACTGTGATCCCAGTATGAGGTCATAGACAGGACTGTCCATGAGCACTGCCTTGATGGGTCCCTTAACATATCTGGTGTCGACATTGATTATGGCGACTGGCAAAGTGGATGGGGGGATTGCAGCATCAGGGCCTTGCAGAGAGATGAAGTCTCCCGTGTATGCTGACGCGGGGACTAAGGATCCGCAGACAATGGCGTCGCATGACAGTCCAGTGTCATAGAGACACTGAACAGGGATGTTGTTGACAGTCGCCTGTCCAACGACTGACGGTGTGCCTGGACACTGTACTGGGGAGGGGTTTGTGCAATTCTGCGAAGTCGAGACGACTTGCATAGTTGCAACATTTTGCCGCTTGTAAGCAAGTTTCCTGCAGTCATCCCGATTGTGGGTGTTCGACTTGCAGTATGAGCAGAATAAGGGTTGTCCCAGTGGTTGTCGTTCATGGGTAGAACTGTTTGACCCACTTTTGGAGTTGGGGTTAAACCTGCTCTGCTGTGAAGCAGTGGACCCAACTACTTGCTGTAGTTTTGGCCTTTTAGGGGCGCTAGGTTCATCATGGGCTAGAGTGTACCTATCACTTAGCTGGATGAGGTCAGCCAGAGTTGTGGCACCTTGTTCGGCAGTAAAGGTGCGTAACTCTGGGGACATGGTTTCGCGCAGTTGCTCGCAAACCATCAGTTCCCGTAAATCCTCATAGGACTCAATTTTGGCAGAAAGGGACACCCATTTTGTCAGATAGTTCCCCAGTCTATCTGAAAATTGGGCATAGGACTCTCCCCTACCTTTTCTGGTTGTCCGGAACTTTTTCCGGTAGGCGTCCGCTGTCAACTCGTATCTGTTGAGCAGGGCTTCTTTCAAAGCTGGGTAGTCGGTAATTTGGCTTGACGGAAGTTTACTGTATACCTCATAAGCCACACCCCTGAGACTTTGGGCAAGCTTGAGGTTGTACTTTTCCGGAGCAAGCTCAAATTCCTGGGCCAGTCTTTCAAATCTATCGAGGAATGCATCGATAGACTCGGTTGCCTCATTGAATGCCTCCAATGTGAAGGTCATGGCTGAGGTATGAATGGGAGGGTGAAAATTTTGAGGGGCAGCAGTCTCAGAGTCTGCTGAGTTTTCAAGCTGCTTCATAGCTAGTTCATGGTCTCGTGCTTTTTCTCGCTCAGTGGCCTCAAGTTCGAGTTCTTTATTTTTGGCATCCTGCACTAGTTGCCTCTGCCTTAACTCATGAGTACGGATTTGCTCTTGAGCGTCGCGATCTTTATCTGCCTCTTGAGCCTCATGGGCTCTCTGTTTGTCTTTCTCAGCATCCTCCCGAGCTTTATCAGCCTCTTGAGCCTCATGAGCTCTCTGTTTGTCTTTCTCAGCATCCTCCCGAGCTTTATCAGCCTCTTGAGCCTCATGAGCTCTCTGTTTGTCTTTCTCAGCCTCCTCCCGAGCTTTATCAGCCTCTTGAGCCTCATGAGCTCTCTGTTTGTCTTTCTCAGCCTCCTCCCGAGCTTTATCAGCCTCTTGAGCCTCATGAGCTCTCTGTTTGTCTTTCTCAGCCTCCTCCCGAGCTTTATCAGCCTCTTGAGCCTCATGAGCTCTCTGTTTGTCTTTCTCAGCCTCCTCCCGAGCTTTATCAGCCTCTTGAGCCTCATGAGCTCTCTGTTTGTCTTTCTGAGCCTCCTCCCGAGCTTTATCAGCCTCTTGAGCCTCATGAGCTCTCTGTTTGTCTTTCTCAGCTTCTTCGCGAGTTTTCTCTTTGTCATATTCAGATATGACAAAATTTGCTAACTCTTGGCCTGACATTCCTAGAGACTCTCCCCATTCTTTAAGTTCCCTCCTAAGTTTAACAATCTCAGCCATGGTTGTAAATACAACTATTCAAAATAAAAACAAAGCTGCTGAGTTGAATGTATCAAACAACACTTAACTATTTCAACATAAACAGAAATAGCATGCACATCAAAATAAAGTCATAAATAGCATTCAAACAAATCAAATCAAAACACAGTGAACCAAATCACAATAACTTTCCCAGTGGACACAAGATCAGTTTTGAAAAGGAACTACCGTTTGAATTGAAATTTGTTAGACTTTATGAAAAAAAATATCCCGGACGCGAGCCCCCAATTAGATGTGACGATAGATAAGGGGGGGGGGGGGGGGAAGGGAGATAACCTCGGTAGGTGGTACGTGCTGACCGGGGAGACAAGTCGACCTTCAAAAGGGACCAATCCCGGAATCGGCATTCTTTAGATGGTGGGTGGCAATTAACGTGGCGGCCGGACAGAGAAATGAAAAGGAGAGGGGGGAGGGGAGAAGGGGGGGGGGGGGTGTAGATAAGAAATAAAGAAAGCGGGTCGCGCGGGACACTTACGTCACAATGACTACTGTGTGATATCTTTCAGTGTTGGGGGGTCATTGCCCTCAGGTTAACTGTCCAACACACCATGGTGTGGACATCACTGTATTATGACTGTATTGTAATGATATCGTTCAGTGTTGGGGGGTCATTGCCCTCAGGTTAACTGTCCAACACACCATGGCGTGGCAAGGAAGCCAATTATATGCACAATGAGGCTTGCTTCAATATTATTGACTTCACTGTATTATGACTGTCTGATATCTTTCAGTGTAACGTTACCTACAGGTCAGTTGTCCAACATTCCATGGAGACAAAGTGGAGTAAGGTACACCCACAATGAAGCTTGATTCATTACTGCATTATTCATCACTGTATTATTCATCACTATTATTCATCACTGTATTATTCATCACTATATTATCACTGTACTGTCTGATATCTTTCAGTGTTGGGGCCACGTTACCTACAGGTCAGTTGTCCAACATTCCGTGGAGACGGAGTGGGGTGAAGTACACCCACAATGAGGCTTACTTTGACGTCATCGAGGAAATCGACGCCATCATCGACAGACATGGATCCACCGTCATCGCTGAAATCCAGGGATACGTAGGTTTACAGTTTATATATCCAGGGATACCCTGGTTTATAGCTTATATATCCAGGGATATGTAGGTTTATATATCCAGGGATATGTAGGTTTAGAGTATAAATCCAAGGATATGTAGGTTTATAGTTTATATATCCAGGGATATGTAGGTTTATATATCCAGGGATATGTAGGTTTATAGTTTGTATATCCAGGGATATGTAGGTTTATATATCCAGGGATATATAGGTTGATAGTTTATATATCCAGGGATACATAGGTTTACAGTTCCAGGGATGCATAGGTTTACAGTTTATATATCCAGGGATACATAGGTTTACAGTTTATATATCCAGGGATATGTAGGTTTATATATCCAGGGATATGTAGGTTGATATTTTATATATCCAGGGATACATAGGTTTACAGTTTATATATCCAGGGATATGTAGGTTGATAGTTTATATATCCATGGATACGTAGGTTTACAGTTTATATATCCAGGGATACATAGGTTTACAGTTTATATATCCAGGGATATGTAGGTTTATTATTTATATATTCAGGGATATGTAGGTTTATATATCCAGGGATATGTAGGTTTATAGTTTATATATCCAGGGACTGTAACTCACTTCTTGCTGGCTGTCCATCAACTCTCATCTCTAAGCTCCAACGGGTCCAGAATAATGCTGCTCGTCTCATTTCTCGCTCCCCTAGGTACGATCATATCACTCTGGTTCTTCGTTCCCTACATTGGCTCCCAGTTCAATCAATTATTGACTACAAAATTCTCCTCCTTGTCTAAGTCACTGAATGATCAGGCTCCCTTATACCTCTCTGATCTTCTTCATCTCCATGTCCCAGTTCGCCAACTACGTTCGTCTTCTGATTCTCGTCTCCTTTCCCTTCCCTCCATCCGTCTCAAATCTGCTGGCCAACGTTCTTTTTCCTGTCAAGCACCATCTCTTTGGAATTCTCTGCCTTCTCCTCTCTGACACTCCAACTCAGTCTCCTCATTCAAAACCTCTCTTAAAACCCATCTTTTTCCTGCTGCACCCTAAATACTTGATCAGTTGTCTATCGTTGAGTGCACGTGAGGGAAGATTGAATAAGAGGTTTGTGCTGTGTTTTGTGGTGATCTTTCAACAGTGATATCTTTGTATAACTATTGCTCAGGATAACAGATACACAGTGTCAGATATTGTTCAACAGCTGATCTTTCAACGCTTATATCTTTGTATTGCTCAGGATAACAGATACACAGTGTCAGATGTTGTTCAACAGCTGATCTTTCAACGCTTATATCTTTGTATTGCTCAGGATAACAGATACACAGTGTCAGATGTTGTTCAACAGCTGATCTTTCAACGGTTATATCTTTGTATTGCTCAGGATAACAGATACACAGTGTCAGATGTTGTTCAACAGCTGATCTTTCAACGGTTATATCTTTGTATTGCTCAGGATAACAGAGCGATCTCTTACCATAATATGTGTTAAGGTGCTGTGTGGGGTGTGTGTTCACATGCCTACAGGTTGACTGTCTGATCAAGCTGAGTGGAATGCCCGACCTGACCTTGACCTTTGTCAACCCTCGTCTTCTTGACGACGTCAGCTTCCATCCCTGTGTGCGCTTCAAACGATGGGAGGTAAGTGTGTGTGTACTTTAAATGTACAAGATAGGTGCATGTGTACTCTTAATGATGGAATGTCAATGCATGTGCATTTAATATGATGGGGAATCAGTGTGTATGCACTTACAGCTTCCACCCCTGTCATTGTGCACTTTAATGCTGGGCAGTCAGTGTTTATGTACCTTTAATTCATTTAGTGCAAGTGTACCTGTATGCCTGAAAGACTTTTCATTGATCCAAGAATTGTATAGAAATAGGATGAACTTTAGTAGAAAGGTAAACATTGTAGGACAGAAAATTCTATGTCAGAACCAGATTTTTTTCTGATAGATATCTTTGTTTTTCATGAAGTCTTTGTTTTTTACTTTTTATTTTATTTTGTTGTTTCTATTTGTTATTCTATTATTTGTACATGTATTATATATTGATAACTATTTGATGTCAATGTTTTTACATATATTACATATTGATAACTATTTGATGTTAATGTCTTTACATATATTATATATTGGTAACTATTTGATGTTAATGTTTTTACATATATTACATATTGATAACTATTTGATGTTAATGTTTTTACATATATTACATATTGATAACTATTTGATGTTAATGTTTTTACATATATTACATATTGATAACTATTTGATGTTAATGTTTTTACATATATTACATATTGATAACTATTTGATGTTAATGTTTTTACATATATTACATATTGATAACTATTTGATGTTAATGTTTTTACATATATTACATATTGATAACTATTTGATGTTAATGTTTTTACATATATTACATATTGATAACTATTTGATGTTAATGTTTTTACATATATTACATATTGATAACTATTTGATGTTAATGTTTTTACATATATTACATATTGATAACTATTTGATGTTAATGTTTTTACATATATTACATATTGATAACTATTTGATGTTAATGTTTTTACATATATTACATGTTGATAACTAATTTGATGTTATTGTTTTTACATATATTACATGTTGATAACTAATTTGATGTTATTGTTTTTACATATATTACATGTTGATAACTAATTTGATGTTATTGTTTTTACATATATTACATGTTGATAACTAATTTGATGTTATTGTTTTTACATATATTACATGTTGATAACTAATTTGATGTTATTGTTTTTACATATATTACATGTTGATAACTAATTTGATGTTATTGTTTTTACATATATTACATGTTGATAACTAATTTGATGTTATTGTTTTTACATATATTACATGTTGATAACTAATTTGATGTTATTGTCTTTACATATATTACATGTTGATAACTAATTTGATGTTGTTTTTACATATATTACATGTTGATAACTAATTTGATGTTATTGTTTTTACATATATTACATGTTGATAACTAATTTGATGTTATTGTTTTTACATATATTACATGTTGATAACTAATTTGATGTTATTGTTTTCACATATAAAAATTATTACATGTTGATAACTAATTTGATGTTATTGTTTTTACATATATTACATGTTGATAACTAATTTGATGTTATTGTTTTTACATATATTACATGTTGATAACTAATTTGATGTTGTTTTTATATATATTACATGTTGATAACTAATTTGATGTTATTGTTTTTACATATATTACATGTTGATAACTAATTTGATGTTATTGTTTTTACATATATTACATGTTGATAACTAATTTGATGTTATTGTTTTTGATGCAGTCGGAGAGGCTACTGTCCTTTGTTCCTCCTGACGGCCATTTCAGGCTCATGTCGTACTACATCGGCGGAAACAAGTGAGAGACAGACAGACAGAGACAGACAGAGAGTGACAGACAGTGTGTGTGACGGCCATTTCAGGCTCATGTCGTACTACATCGGCGGAAACAAGTGAGAGACAGACAGACAGAGACAGACAGAGAGTGACAGACAGTGTGTGTGACGGCCATTTCAGGCTCATGTCGTACTACATCGGCGGAAACAAGTGAGAGACAGACAGAGAGAGACAGAGACAGACAGAGAGTGACAGACAGACAGAGAGAGACAGACAGAGAGAGACAGAGAGAGACAGTGTGTGTGACGGCCATTTCAGGCTCATGTCGTACTACATCGGCGGAAACAAGTGAGAGACAGACAGAGAGAGACAGAGAGAGACAGAGACAGACAGTGTGTGTGACGGCCATTTCAGGCTTATATCTTACTACATCGGCGGAAACAAGTGAGAGACAGACAGAGAGAGACAGACAGACAGAGACAGACAGTGTGTGTGACGGCCATTTCAGGCTCATGTCTTACTACATCGGCGGAAACAAGTGAGAGACAGACAGAGAGAGACAGAGACAGACAGAGAGTGACAGACAGACAGAGAGAGACAGAGAGAGACAGTGTGTGTGACGGCCATTTCAGGCTCATGTCTTGCTACATCGGCGGAAACAAGTGAGAGACAGACAGAGAGAGACAGACAGACAGACAGACAGACAGAGACAGACAGTGTGTGTGACGGCCATTTCAGGCTCATGTCTTACTACATCGGCGGAAACAAGTGAGAGACAGACAGAGAGAGACAGAGAGAGACAGAGACAGACAGTGTGTGTGACGGCCATTTCAGGCTAATGTCTTACTACATCGGCGGAAACAAGTGAGAGACAGACAGAGAGAGACAGACAGACAAACAGACAGACAGACAGACAGAGACAGACAGTGTGTGTGACGGCCATTTCAGGCTCATGTCTTACTACATCGGCGGAAACAAGTGAGAGACAGACAGAGAGAGACAGACAGACAGACAGAGACAGACAGTGTGTGTGACGGCCATTTCAGGCTAATGTCTTACTACATCGGCGGAAACATGTGAGAGACAGAGAGTGAGACAGAGAGAGAGAGACAGACAGAGAGAGAGAGACAGAATGAGACAGACAGACAGAGAGAGACAGACAGAGAGAGACAGACACTGGACACTGGAAAACTTTATTTGACAAGGATAAAGATTTTAGGCGATGCCTATTCTTACAATCTGTCCTTGGATAAAAGAAAAACAAATTTAAAAAACAAAAATAATTAAAATGGACTAGTAACATGAAAGTAAAAAAAGTCACTACAAACAAGAAACGCATTTGAAAACACGTCCGTCCACGTGCTGCTCTATGTTTCATAAGTGAATGTCATGAAGTCTGTCCATGCCTGGTGCTGCTCCATGTTTCATAAGTGAATGTCATGAAGTCCGTCTGCTCTATGCCTGGTGCTGCTCTATGTTTCATAAGTGAATGTCATGAAGTCCGTCCATGCCTGGTGCTGCTCTATGTTTCATAAGTGAATGTCATGAAGTCTGTCCATGCCTGGTGCTGCTCTATGTTTCATAAGTGAATGTCATGAAGTCCGTCTATGCCTGGTGCTGCTCTATGTTTCATAAGTGAATGTCATGAAGTCCGTCCATGCCTGGTGCTGCTCCATGTTTCATAAGTAAATGTCATGAAGTCTGTTCATGCCTGGTGCTGCTCTATGTTTCATAAGTGAATGTCATGAAGTCCGTCCATGCCTGGTGCTGCTCTATGTTTCATAAGTAAATGTCATGAAGTCCGTCCATGCCTGGTGCTGCTCCATGTTTCATAAGTAAATGTCATGAAGTCTGTCCATGCCTGGTGCTGCTCTGTTTCATAAGTAAATATCATGAAGTCCGTCTATGCCTGGTGCTGCTCCATGTTTCATAAGTAAATGTCATGAAGTCTGTCCATGCCTGGTGCTGCTCTATGTTTCATAAGTAAATGTCATGAAGTCCGTCCATGCCTGGTGCTGCTCCATGTTTCATAAGTAAATGTCATGAAGTCCGTCCATGCCTGGTGCTGCTCCATGTTTCATAAGTGAATGTCATGAAGTCCGTCTATGCCTGGTGCTGCTCTATGTTTCATAAGTGAATGTCATGAAGTCTGTCCATGCCTGGTGCTGCTCCATGTTTCATAAGTGAATGTCATGAAGTCCGTCCATGTCTGGTGCTGCTCCATGTTTCATAAGTGAATGTCATGAAGTCCGTCTATGCCTGGTGCTGCTCCATGTTTCATAAGTGAATGTCATGAAGTCCGTCCATGCCTGGTGCTGCTCCATGTTTCATAAGTGAATGTCATGAAGTCCGTCCATGCCTGGTGCTGCTCTATGTTTCATAAGTAAATGTCATGAAGTCCGTCCATGTTTCATAAGTGAATGTCTGGTGCTGCTCTGCTCTATGTTTCATAAGTAAATGTCATGAAGTCCGTCCATGCCTGGTGCTGCTCTATGTTTCATAAGTGAATGTCATGAAGTCCGTCCATGCCTGGTGCTGCTCTATGTTTCATAAGTAAATGTCATGAAGTCCGTCCATGCCTGGTGCTGCTCCATGTTTCATAAGTGAATGTCATGAAGTCCGTCCATGCCTGGTGCTGCTCCATGTTTCATAAGTGAATGTCATGAAGTCCGTCCATGCCTGGTGCTGCTCTATGCTGCTCCATGTTTCATAAGTAAATGTCATGAAGTCCGTCCATGCCTGGTGCTGCTCTATGTTTCATAAGTAAATGTCATGAAGTCCGTCCATGCCTGGTGCTGCTCCATGTTTCATAAGTAAATGTCATGAAGTCCGTCCATGCCTGGTGCTGCTCCATGTTTCATAAGTGAATGTCATGAAGTCCGTCTATGCCTGGTGCTGCTCCATGTTTCATAAGTAAATGTCATGAAGTCCGTCCATGCCTGGTGCTGCTCCATGTTTCATAAGTGAATGTCATGAAGTCCGTCCATGCCTGGTGCTGCTCCATGTTTCATAAGTGAATGTCATGAAGTCCGTCCATGCCTGGTGCTGCTCCATGTTTCATAAGTGAATGTCATGAAGTCCGTCTGCTCTATGTTTCATAAGTGAATGTCTGGTGCTGCTCCATGTTTCATAAGTAAATGTCATGAAGTCCGTCTATGCCTGGTGCTGCTCTATGTTTCATAAGTGAATGTCATGAAGTCCGTCCATGCCTGGTGCTGCTCTATGTTTCATAAGTAAATGTCATGAAGTCCGTCCATGCCTGGTGCTGCTCCATGTTTCATAAGTAAATGTCATGAAGTCTGTCCATGCCTGGTGCTGCTCCATGTTTCATAAGTGAATGTCATGAAGTCCGTCCATGCCTGGTGCTGCTCCATGTTTCATAAGTGAATGTCATGAAGTCCGTCCATGCCTGGTGCTGCTCCATGTTTCATAGCCTGTGAAGTAAACAGCATAGTATGGAGTCAGATTGCGGGTTTATGTTTTGTGAATGAATGTCAGTTTCAAAGGTTGTAAGATGTGTCTGTGTAGATGTTGCGTGACCTCCCTTTCCTTTTCTTTCCACCTAAACCCCCTCTTGACATTGGTGACCCCGACTCTCGGATTTGCCTTCTGGATGATTTGAAATCAGTTCAATTCACATCATTCTATAGCATATCAACTGAATTGTCCCCTCTGAATTGTGTCCCTTCTAACTGCATTGTGTCCCTTCTAACTGCACTGTTTGGAGATTGGATTTTCCTATCCACGCCGATTCAGTTCAATCCACATCATTCTGCATCGAATGTCGGTCGAAGTGTCATGATGATGATGATGATGGTGACAGGTGGAGGGGTGGTGGTGGTGATGATGATGATGATGGTGACAGGTGGAGGGGTGGTGGTGTTGATGATGATGATGATGGTGACAGGTGGAGGAGGTGGTGGTAATGAAGTGTAATGATGATGGTGACAGGTGGAGGGGGTGGTGGTGGTAATGATGATGGTGATGATGACAGGTGGAGGGGGTGGTGGTAATGACGTGTCATGATGATGATCTCGGGTAAACAGCTGGTTTCTACTCATTCTTGAGCTATGATATAATCCATAACAAATCAACTGAATTGTGTCCCTTCTAACTGAAGTGTGTCCCTTCTAACTGAAGTGTGTCCCTTCTAACTGAAGTGTGTCCCTTCTAACTGAAGTGTGTCCCTTCTAACTGAAGTGTGTCCCTTCTAACTGAAGTGTGTCCCTTCTAACTGAAGTGTGTCCCTTCTAACTGAAGTGTGTCCCTTCTCACAGAGTGGCGGCCATTGCTGTGTGTGTCAGACACAGCATCAGCTACAGAGAGTGAATCATGTTTTAAAGTGTGTACCTTTTAATAAATAATAAATCAACTGAATAATGTAATGAATAATAAATCAACTGAATTGAGAGAGAGGGCAGTGTGTTTTAAAGTGTATACCTTTTGGTAGATAATAAATCAACTGTATTGCATAATCAATAATAAATCAACTGAATTGTATAATAAATCAACTGTATTGCATAATAAATAACAAATCAACTGTATTGCATAATCAATAAATCAACTGAATTGAGAGAGAGGGCAGTGTGTTTTAAAGTGTATACCTTTTGGTAGATAATAAATCAACTATTGCATATTCAATAATAAATCAACTGAATTGTATAATAAATCAACTGTATTGCATAATCAATAATAAATCAACTGAATTGTATAATAAACCAACTGAAGTGTATAATCAATAATAAATCAACTGAATTGTATAATCAATAATGAATCAACTGAATTGTATGATCAATAATAAATCAACTGACTTGTATAATCAATAATGAATCAACTGAATTGTATAATCAATAATAAATCATTTGAATTGTGTCCCTTCTCACAGCACAGCAGCCATTCCTGTGTGTGTCAGACATAGCATCGACTACAGAGAAGGCAGTGCAGGGAGGCTGGACATCACAGTGTCACCCAGAAATACGTCAGGAAAAACAGTTAGTGCTCTGTCCTTATCTCTGTCTCTCCCTCTGTCTCTGTCTCTCCATCAGTCTCTGTCTCTCCATCAGCTACAGAGAAGGCAGTGCAGGGAGGCTGGACATCACAGTGTCACCCAGAAATACGTCAGGAAAAACAGTTAGTGCTCTGTCCTTATCTCTGTCTCTCCCTCTGTCTCTGTCTCTCCATCAGTCTCTGTCTCTCCATCAGCTACAGAGAAGGCAGTGCAGGGAGGCTGGACATCACAGTGTCACCCAGAAATACGTCAGGAAAAACAGTTAGTGCTCTGTCCTTATCTCTGTCTCTCCCTCTGTCTCTCCATCAGTCTCTGTCTCTCCATCAGTCTCTGTCTCTCCATCAGTCTCTGTCTCTCCATCACTCTGTCTCTCCATCAGTCTCTGTCTCTCCATCAGTCTCTGTCTCTCCATCAGTCTCTGTCTCTCCATCAGTCTCTGTCTCTCCCTCTGTCTCTGTCTCTCCATCAGTCTCTGTCTCTCCATCAGCTACAGAGAAGACAGTGCAGGGAGGCTGGACATCACAGTGTCACCCAGAAATACGTCAGGAAAAACAGTTAGTGCTCTGTCCTTATCTCTGTCTCTCCCTCTGTCTCTCCATCAGTCTCTGTCTCTCCATCAGTCTCTGTCTCTCCATCAGTCTCTGTCTCTCCATCAGTCTCTGTCTCTCCATCAGTCTCTGTCTCTCCATCAGTCTCTGTCTCTCCATCAGTCTCTGTCTCTCCATTAGTCTCTGTCTCTCCATCAGTCTCTGTCTCTCCATCAGTCTCTGTCTCTCCATCAGTCTCTGTCTCTCCATCAGCTACAGAGAAGGCAGTGCAGGGAGGCTGGACATCACAGTGTCACCCAGAAATACGTCAGGAAAAACAGTTAGTGCTCTGTCCTTATCTCTGTCTCTCCCTCTGTCTCTCCATCAGTCTCTGTCTCTCCATTAGTCTCTGTCTCTCCATCAGTCTCTGTCTCTCCATCAGTCTCTGTCTCTCCATCAGTCTCTGTCTCTCCATTAGTCTCTGTATCTCCATCAGTCTCTGTCTCTCCATCAGTCTCTGTCTCTCCATTAGTCTCTGTCTCTCCATCAGTCTCTGTCTCTCCATCAGCTACAGAGAAGGCAGTGCAGGGAGGCTGGACATCACAGTGTCACCCAGAAATACGTCAGGAAAAACAATGCTCTGTCCTTATCTCTGTCTGTCTCTCCCTCTGTCTCTGTCTCTCCATCAGTCTCTGTCTCTCCCTCTGTCTCTCCATCAGTCTCTGTCTCTCCCTCTGTCTCTGTCTCTCCATCAGTCTCTGTCTCTCCCTCTGTCTCTCCATCAGTCTCTGTCTCTCCATCAGTCTCTGTCTCTCCATCAGTCTATGTCTCTACCTCTGTCTCTGTCTTTCCATCAGTCTCTGTCTCTCCATCAGTCTCTGTCTCTCCATCGGCTACAGAGAAGGCAGTGCATGGTGATGATGATGACAGGTGGAGGGGTGGTGGTGGTGGTATGATGATGGTGATGATGACAGGTGGAGGGGTGGTGGTGGTGATGATGATGATGATGATGACAGGTGGAGGGGTGGTGGTGGTAATGATGATGGTGATGACAGGTGGAGGGGTGGTGGTGGTATGATGATGGTGATGATGACAGGTGGAGGGGTGGTGGTGGTAATGATGATGGTGATGACAGGTGGAGGGGTGGTGGTGTTGGTAATGATGATGATGACAGGTGGAGGGGTGGTGGTGGTAATGATGATGATGATGATGATGACAGGTGGAGGGGTGGTGGTGGTGGTGATGATGATGATGACAGGTGGAGGGGTGGTGGTGGTGATGATGATGGTGATGATGATGACAGGTGGAGGGGTGGTGGTGGTAATGATGATGATGATGATGATGACAGGTGGAGGGGGTAGTGGTGGTAATGATGATGGTGATGATGATGACAGGTGGAGGGATGATGGTGGTAATGATGATGATGACAGGTGGAGGGGTGGTGGTGGTGGTGATGATGATGATGATGATGACAGGTGGAGGGGTGGTGGTGGTAATGATGATGATGATGATGATGACAGGTGGAGGGGTGGTGGTGGTAATGATGATGATGACGATGATTACAGGTGGAGGGGTGGTGGTGGTAATGATGATGATGATGATGATGACAGGTGGAGGGGTGATGGTGGTAATGATGATGATGACAGGTGGAGGGGTGGTGGTGGTAATGATGATGATGATGATGATGACAGGTGGAGGGGTGGTGGTGGTAGTGATGATGATGACAGGTGGAGGGGTGGTGGTGGTATGATGATGATGATGACAGGTGGAGGGGTGGTGGTGGTAGTGATGATGATGGTGGAGGGTGGTGATGATGATGATGATGATGACAGGTGGAGGGGTGGTGGTGGTGCTGATGATGATGACATGATGACAGGGAGGGGTGGTGGTGGTGATGATGATGATGATGGATGATGATGATGATGATGATGATGATGACAGGTGGAGGGGTGGTGGTGGTAATGATGATGATGATGACAGGTGGAGGGGTGGTGGTGGTGATGATGATGAATGAGGATGATGATGATGATGACAGGTGGAGGGGTGGTGGTGGTGTTGATGATGATGATGACAGGTGGAGGGGTGGTGTTGATGATGATGATGATGACAGGTGGAGGGGTGGTGGTGGTGGTGATGATGATGATGATGATGATGATGATGAGGTGGAGGGGTGGTGGTGCTGATGACGATGATGACAGGTGGAGGGGTGGTGGTGGTGATGATGATGATGATGATGATGATGACAGGTGGAGGGGTGGTGGTGTTGATGATGATGATGACAGGTGGAGGGGTGGTGGTGCTGATGATGATGGTGATGACAGGTGGAGGGGTGGTGGTGTGGTGATGATGATGATGATGATGACAGGTGGAGGGGTGGTGATGTTGATGATGATGATGATGATGATGATGATGATGACAGGTGGAGGGGTGGTGGTGGTGGTAGTGATGATGATGACAGGTGGAGGGGTGGTGGTGTGATGATGATGATGACAGGTGGAGGGGTGGTGTTGAAGGTGTGATGATGAGGTAATGATGATGATGGTGACGACAGGTGGAGGGGTGGTGGTGGTAATGATGATGATGGTAATGATGATGATGATGGTGACGACAGACAGGTGGAGGGGTGGTGGTGGTAATGATGATGATGATGATGATGATGATGGTAATGATGATGATGGTGACGACAGGTGGAGGGGTGGTGGTGGTAATGATGATGATGATGATGACAGGTGGAGGGGGTGGTGGTGGAGGTAGTGATGATGATGATGATGAGGTAATGATGATGATGGTGACGACAGGTGGAGGGGTGGTGGTGGTAATGATGATGATGATGATGGTAATGATGATGATGACAGGTGGAGGGGGTGGTGGTGGAGGTGCCCTTTCCCAAGGTCGTTCTGAACGTGACCTTGACCCCCACTCAGGGCAAGTACTCTTTTGACCCTGTTACCAAGGTGATGACCTGGGACCTCGGCAAAATGGACAACAGCAAATTTCCTAATATCAAAGGAAATGTGAGTGTGCGACATGGTGTGTATTATAATATGATATGTGTGCGACATGGTGTGTATTATAATATGATATGTGTGCGACATGGTGTGTATTATAATAGATATGTGTGCGACATGGTGTGTATTATAATATGATATGTGTGCGACATGGTGTATTATAATATGTGTGCGACATGGTGTGTATTATAATATATGTGTGCGACATGGTGTATTATAATATGATATGTGTGCGACATGGTGTATTATAATATGATATGTGTGCGACATGGTGTGTATTATAATATGATATGTGTGCGACATGGTGTATTATAATATGTGTGCGACATGGTGTGTATTATAATATGATATGTGTGCGACATGGTGTATTATAATATGATATGTGTGCGACATGGTGTGTATTATAATATGTGTGCGACATGGTGTGTATTATAATATGTGTGCGACATGGTGTATTATAATATGATATGTGTGCGACATGGTGTGTATTATAATATGATATGTGTGCGACATGGTGTGTATTATAATATATGTGTGCGACATGGTGTATTATGATATGTGTGCGACATGGTGTGTATTATAATATGATATGTGTGCGACATGGTGTGTATTATATTATAATATGATATGTGTGTGACATGATGTGTATTATAATATGATATGTGTGCGACATGGTGTGTATTATAATATGATATGTGTGCGACATGGTGTGTATTATAATACGATATGTGTGCGACATGGTGTGTATTATAATATGATATGTGTGCGACATGGTGTGTATTGGTGTGTGTTTACAAGTTAAAATGACATCAATTGTCGTTAGTGTTTCAGTTTGTTGCTTCTGTTTGTGTTTATCTTTAAACGTTGCATTTTGTCACCACATCTTATGAAGTACATTTGTGTTAAAATGTTCAATTTTGTTGAACTATATTCTTTGCGCAAGAATGCGTGTTACAGTGAGATGGCTTGGAGTCAAAGCGGACTAACTCCAAAAGGCCTGTTTCGAGAAAAACGCTGCTAAAGTGTTCAATAATTCCTGTAAGAATTCTAAGCTTCCAAATTACAGGAAGTTTGGAGTGGTGGTGTATTGGGGTCTCAAAGATATTATTGCAAATTCGGGAGTCATTTAGAATAACAACAATGGAGTATTTGACATTTTTGTTAGATAGTCCGTTTTGACACGAAATTGGTCACATTTGGTGGCCTCAACATTTTGGATCAAACCGGACCAACTAAAACTTGGGCCCTTTTGACTCAAATTTGTTTTGGTATTGTAAGGTCTATAATTTTGGGTAAAAACGGGATAACTTTCAGATAAATGGGTTTGATTCGATTTTTTTATGAGTATATAGATGTAAAATAGGGTCAAAAGAGACCCTGATGTTAAGTTAGACCACTAATATTTCCCTTACTGTTTTCAGTCTAATTCACGCACATAGGGAGTCAGTAAGAAGCAAGGCACACATCTCAACTGTCACTGTGTGGGCTGTGGTTGTTTGGTCACATTCATACATTTAATATTGTAATGAAATGCAGTGACTACATGTGTGGGTGTACAAGCCACTGTGTGTGGTGGGGGGGGGGGGGGGGGGGGGGGGGCTGGTCTGCATGTGTTTATATGAGTTTGTGTATGTAGGTGAGTGTATGTGTAATCATTTTATGCATGTGTGTGTGTGTGCTTAAGCACGCATAGCGATTGAATGTTTTAATGGAACTCCCAGTTATAAGAAATTGTTGTTACAATGCCTCTATAATTGTATTTCCAAGTTGATGTAGATGGAGTTGGTGGAAGTTATTTTCTTCATATTAAAACAAACTGGGGGTGCACCTTGACTGTGTTATATAAATATACAAATAGGGTCACAATGAGTGTTCTTGCAAAGTTTCAGGCGTTTGTAATTATTTTATAAAGGGACTTATGATGATTTTAATCTCTGATCGAGGTCAAAATATTGATTTTAGAGGGGATTGGGATATGTTTTTCCTCTTGTGTTCAAATATGGCATGGGATTGTACTTTTTTCATTTGTTTTAGATGACAAGAACATACTAAATATTATTCCTGCAAAGTTTCAGACAATTGTCGTTAATTTTTGTGGGACTTATGATGATTTTAATCTCTGATCGTAGTCAAAATATTGATTTTAGAGGGTGGTGGGATACGTAGTTCCTCTTGTGTTCAAAAATGGCATGGGATTGTACCTTTTCTATTTGTTGTATATGACAAGAACATACTAAATAGTATTCCTGCAAATTGTCAGGCAACTGTCGTGAATGTTTAGGGACTTATGATGATTTTAGTTTCTGGTCGTAGTCAAAATATTGATTTTAGAGAGGGATGGGATACGTTTTCCCTCTTGTGTTCAAAAATGGCATGGGATTGTACCTTTTGTATTTGTTGTATATAACAAGAACATACTAAATATTATTCCTGCATAGTTTCAGGCAATTGTCGTTACTTTTTAGGGACTTATGATGATTTTAGTCTCTGATCGTAGTCAAAATATTGATTTTAGAGGGGGTGGGATGCGTAGTTCCTCTTGTGTTCACAAACAACATGGGATTGTACCTTTTGTATTTGTGGTATATGACAAGAACATACTAAATATTATTCCTGCAAAGTTTCAGACAATTTGCGTTACTTTTAAGGGACTTATGATGATATTAGTCTCTGATCGTAGTCAAAATATTGATTTGGTGGGGTCCATTTTTTCCTCTTATTGTCAAACATGGCATGAGATTGTATCTTGTTTATTTGTGTTACATGACAAGAACGTAATAATAGACCATCTTTATCGCTTAAAAACTAGGGACTAGGGTTAGGGTTAGGGCAATCTAACCCTAGATTGTATCTTGTTTATTTGTGTTATATGACAAGAACATAATAATAGACCATCTTTATCGCTTAAAAACTAGGGACTTTCCTGCTTTTGCAGTACCTAATCCTCAGAATAGCAATAACTTAAAATACAAATTACAATGATTATGAACTAACGGTAATTCTCGTATCACTTTATTATTATTTTTTATTGATTAAGACAAACTCTTATAAGAACATCATTATCTTTGCTCGTTCATAATATAATTATATATCACATTTTATATATCATTTATTTATTTATCTATCTATTTATTTTGAAGAATAACTCTCTCTCTCTCTCTCTCTCTCTCTCTCTCTCTCTCTCTCTCTCTCTCTCTCTCTCTCTCTCTCTCAACGTAGACTGACAGGGCTTGGTTATCTTTGATCATGCCTTCAGATACAAACACCGATACCGATAGCGGAGACGTGTTACATTCCTTGACCATTGCGCCTTTGATACCCTTTTCAATTACTCTGACCACTCGCCCTAAGCCTATTGAAGAGCTTGGACAGGCCTGCACACGTGATTAACTCTTATCTCACCCATCATAAACTTGTCAACTCGTGTCAAGCTTAGATGGCTTAGAGTCAAAACGGACTATCTTTAGATTGACTTATTATCGTTGTCATTACAAAAACTAAGAACTTGTATTAAAAAATACTGCAATTAATATAATTTAGGGATTATGCTTTTTAGGCTATATTTCTGCAGTCTTTTTTTTATGCAAGTTATTAGTTTTTGCACTAACTTCAATAATACGTCAATGGACTATCTAAAGATAGTCCGCTTTGACTCCAAGCCATCGTAAATAAGATAATAAATTTAAACTGTCCCGCAATAATCATTACCACCTTCTTGCTTTTGTTACCAGCCTGTCAACCACCCCCACCACCGATCCCTCCCTGTGTTTGTGTGGTTGTGACTAGTTACCATTCGCACAAGCACACACACGCACGCACCCACGCACGTACGTACACACATAATAATTATGTACATGATTATGCAAATATACGCATGCGCACGCAAGCAAGCATGCACACAAATATGCACACACGCACGCAAACAAACATGCATGCACATAAACACGCATGTATGCATTCAGGCAAACACGCACGCATGCTCGCAAAGACATAACACACACAAACAGTCGCGTTTCCAACAGAAAGAAGCTAGCTAACAATACATTATATTTCTTAAAACAAACACAAAACCCGTCCCGTTAGCCTGTTGCTGTTCCCAAGACACCCGATAACAACAAAGACGTAACACACACAAACAGTCACGTGTCCAACAAAAAGAAGCTAGCTAACAATACATTATATTTCTTAAAACAAACACAAAACCCGTCCCGTTAGCCTGTTGCTGTTCCCAAGACACCCGACGTGATGCAAACCTCCGTTACTACAATCATGACAATCCGTTTATCGTCATCCTGCCCTTCCCTCCCCTTTAACTGCATGTCACTTTCACTTCAAAGACATGACTGGGCCGACAGTAGCCGAGGCCTACTGACTGCGGCAATTCACATTCTTTTACTGCGTGTCACTTTCACTTCAAAGACATGACTGGGCCGACAGTAGCCGAGGCCTACTGACTGCGGCAATTCACATCCTTTTACTGCGTGTCACTTTCACTTCAAAGACATGACTGAGCCGACAGTAGCCGAGGCCTACTGACTGCGGCAATTCACATTCTTTTACTGCGTGTCACTTTCACTTCAAAGACATGACTGGGCCGACAATAGCCGAGGCCTACTGACTGCGGCAATTCGCATTCTTTTACTGCGTGTCACTTTCACTTCAAAGACATGACTGGGCCGACAGTAGCCGAGGCCTACTGACTGTGGCAATTCACATTCTTTTACTGCGTGTCACTTTCACTTCAAAGACATGACTGGGCCGACAGTAGCCGAGGCCTACTGACTGCGGCAATTCGCATTCTTTTACTGCGTGTCACTTTCACTTCAAAGACATGACTGGGCCGACAGTAGCCGAGGCCTACTGACTGCGGCAATTCACATTCTTTTACTGCGTGTCACTTTCACTTCAAAGACATGACTGGGCCGACAGTAGCCGGAGGCCTACTGACTGTGGCAATTCACATTCTTTTACTGCGTGTCACTTTCACTTCAAAGACATGACTGGGCCGACAGTAGCCGAGGCCTACTGACTGCGGCAATTCGCATTCTTTCGTACTTCAGTTTGTTCTCAGCCCCACGACTCGACCCTTCACCAACCCTGTCTGCGTGCGTGCGCGCGTGTGTGTGTGCATACGTGTGTATGTGAGTATGTGCATCTGATAGTGTGTGTGTCTGTGTATGAGTGATAGAGGTTATGAGACTAACATTGTGACTAATCAAGATTTCACACACACGTACACCCGCGCGCACACCTAAGCGCATGCACACATGCAATAAACGCACGTGCACATGTACGCATGCGGACACACAAACATGAATTGTCTGGTTTTGACTCCAAAATCAACGCAGGTTACAAGAAACAACCAGGTTATCTGGAAATGTCCAAATTTGACTCAAAATAAAAGTACTGATATTAACAATAATTTTTGTATCAAAAAGGATTATTTATATTTTGTCTGATTTTTACTGAAAAGTTTGCCCACTTTTTGAGTCAAATATTTTGAGTCAAACTCATTTATTTGTAACATAGCCCGGTTTGACTCAAAATTAGAATGCTAAAATGTCTTGCGATTTTGGAGTCAAAAGCAGACCGTTTGAGGTTAATCTTGTTTGACTAAAAAAAAAATGTGTTGATTTATTTTTGAGTCAAAAGAGAACAACATTTATATCTTTTTTATTTATTAAGATATCAAAACGAAAATTTGGGACAACAAAGAGTATTATTTTTGCATTTGTTTGTTTCTGTAATAATGAAACAATGGACGATGTGAAGTTAATCCAGTTTGACTCTAAGCCATCGAGTGTGTGTGCTGCGACCACTGTTGTGAAAAATGGATGCATTTTCATTTCGCTGCAGATCTGTATGGGGGGCCAAACGGGGTTTTATTATCTACTCTATTTTAGCCTATTCAATACGAAAAAGAGCTATTGAATACACAAAAACCTATTTAATAGTGTCAATGTAAATATTAAATAGAAATAGTAAATAATCCAAAATATAGAACAACTTATTTCATTACTGCGCTTTTCTATTCAATACTGTTCTTGTTCTATTGAATAGAAAAGTGAAAAGTATTGAATAGAAAAGTGGAGTAATGAATTAAGAGCTTGTATCTATTCCATACTTTGTAAAAAATATTCCATGCTTTGTAAAACATATTCCATACTTTGTAGAAATATTCCATTCTTTGTAACAAATATTCCATACTTTGTAAAAACATTCCATAATGTGCTTGTTCTATTGAATAGATTCAAACTCAGTAGAGTAGAAAATGAAACGCTAAAGTATAAAATGAATTCCAAACCATTCTTTATTCAATATCCCCAAAATCTATTAAATACTTCCAATATCTATTTAATACATCTTGTGGATATAGAGTAGATAATGCTCTTTTCATACCACCATCTCTTTCTATTCAACATTATCCGTAAAGTATTATTAAATAGTTTAAATAGTAAAGAATTGGTTTCGAATGCAAAACTCATTCTCTACTCTCTCGGCTAGCCAGCTGACGGTTGCAGTGTTCGTTTTATTTTGTGGGCAATTGTCATGTGAGCAAGTATCTTGTGAGCATATATCTCAACACCATGTGGTGTACTGGACAGAAATGCTATGTGATTACTGAGAGAAATTGTTTGGCATAAAGCACATCACGCAGTTTCCCTTGGGTACCCACAAATCGAGCATCACAGACCGTGATGTTACCAGGTATTTCACCCTTTGTACAGTGTATAGTGTTTTCCTCCAAATGGGGGGGGGGGCGGGGGGGGGGGGGGGCTGTTACAAGGTATTTCACCCTTTGTACAGTGTATAGTGTTTTCCTCCAAATGGGGGGGGGGGGCGGGGGGGGGGGGCTGTGACAAGGTATTTCACCCTTTGTACAGTGTATAGTGTTTTCCTCCAAATGGGGGGGGGGGGGGGGGGCTGTTACCAGGTATTTCACCCTTTGTACAGTGTATAGTGTTTTCCTCCAAATGGGGGGGGGGGGGGGGGGGGCTGTTACCAGGTATTTCACCCTTTGTACAGTGTATAGTGTTTTCCTCCAAATGGGGGGGGGGGGGGGGGGGGGGGGGCTGTTACCAGGTATTTCACCCTTTGTACAGTGTATAGTGTTTTCCTCCAAATGGGGGGGGGGGGGGGGGGGGGGGGCTGTGACAAGGTATTTCACCCTTTGTACAGTGTATAGTGTTTTCCTCCAAATGGGGGGGGGGGGGGGGGGGGGGGGGGGGGGGCTGTTACCAGGTATTTCACCCTTTGTACAGTGTATAGTGTTTTCCTCCAAATGGGGGGGGGGGGGGGGGGTATTTCACCCTTTGTACAGTGTATAGTGTTTTCCTCCAAATGGGGAGGGGGGGGGGGGGGGCTGTTACCAGGTATTTCACCCTTTGTACAGTGTATAGTGTTTTCCTCCAAATGGGGGGGGGGGGGGGGGGGGGGGGGGGGCTGTTACAAGGTATTTCACCCTTTGTACAGTGTATAGTGTTTTCCTCCAAATGGGGGGGGGGGGGGGGGGGGGGGGGGGGGCTGTTACCAGGTATTTCACCCTTTGTACAGTGTATAGTGTTTTCCTCCAAATGGGGGGGGGGGGGGGGGGGGGGGGGGCTGTTACAAGGTACACCCTTTGTACAGTGTATAGTGTTTTCCTCCAAATGGGGGGGGGGGGGGGGGGGGGCTGTTACAAGGTATTTCACCCTTTGTACAGTGTATAGTGTTTTCCTCCAAATGGGGGGGGGGGGGGGGGGGGGGGGCTGTTACAAGGTATTTCACCCTTTGTACAGTGTATAGTGTTTTCCTCCAAATGGGGGGGGGGGGGGGGGGGGGGGCTGTTACAAGGTATTTCACCCTTTGTACAGTGTATAGTGTTTTCCTCCAAATGGGGGGGGGGGGGGGGGGGGGGCTGTTACAAGGTATTTCACCCTTTGTACAGTGTATAGTGTTTTCCTCCAAATGGGGAGGGGGGGGGGGGGGGGCTTATACTACTAGATGGGCTAATACTCTGTATTTTACAGTACGTAGTTAAGAGAGATCTTTTCTTTTAGACACTTTGAGTTTACCATGGCTCAGCGCAAGTTGAAAACGCTTTGTTTGTTTGATTGTCTGTGTGGCTCTTAGCATAGCAACCTAACTCATAGGTATGCGCGGATTGTGAAGAAATATTTAGGATAATTTAGAAATGATACAATTGATTAGATGTTGGCATGTTAAAGGACATTATCTAATAGGACACCCCTATGTAGTGCAGTACACCACAGCATTTGTCACAGTCGTGGTTCATTGCATTTTCACATCTTTACCTTTATCGTAACTTGGCTTATGTGGGAGGAGGTTATCGAGATCATCCCCCAAATCTAATCCATTACATTAGCGGCGATTCTTCCTTTGCAGAAGTGCTGTCAGTCAAATAGGGAGACCCACCATTTTTGGGAAGGCATGGAGATGATTTGTTTTGGTGATCAAAGCACCGTTTTGTTGTTGTTGCAATGGTCTGAATGCACGTGGTTGATAACGTTTCACTCCTTTTCCAAGGCAGCTAACACTGATGGCCAGTCATAGCATAACTTGCATTCTCGCTGTTCTGCCATGAAAAAGAGTGAGCATTGTTCATACGTCTGGCAAAATTTCATCCACCGGAACGGCCCTTTCAGAAACGTCTTTGTATATACTCTCTCTCTCTCTCTCTCTCTCTCTCTCTCTCTCTCTCTCTCTCTCTCTCTCTCTCTCTCTCTCTCTCTCTCATATTCCCGTCTTATCTTATAATGTTGGTTTTTTTGTTTTGTTTTTCTTTGTTCTTCCTCAAAAGTGGTTTTATTCTGAAAAAATTGTCATTGTCTCAACATTGTTTTCGTTTGTGTACTCAATTTAAACTACCAAAATGTAAACTACTAATTCAAGTTCACCACTGTTAAGTATTATCTATGTTTGCTTTCTTTCCCATTTTGTATATCTTTCTCAATTACTTCATGTGTCAAATTTTGTTCCATTTTCTTGACTTGATTGTTTTATGTCAAATGTTCTTTGCTTGATGCATGGTATGAATGTGTGAGTGAGAGGGCAAGGTGTAAAGAAGCTATTGTAGCTTATCCTTTTTACCCTCAATAAAAATTTGTTCTCTCTCTCTCTCTCTCTCTCTCTCTCTCTCTCTCTCTCTCTCTCTCTCTCTCTCTCTCTCTCTCTCTCTCTCTCATTCTCTCTCTCTCTCTCTTACAGGCACACACACTTATGCATGTACACACACACACTCACGCACATACACACACATACCTACCTACCCCCTACACATACACGCTCATGCACGCACGAACACACACACAAAGAGTATAAGTCAACATTATCTTCTGAAAGTGCCTGTGAAGACGAGATATCCGACAGACGGATAAGTCGACATTTTTTTTCTGAAAACGTCTAAAAGTCGTATCTGACTGAATAAGTCGACAGATATCGAGATATCCGACTGACGGATAAGTCGATTGACACATAACTCGACATAAAATCCATTGCCGCTGGCACGTTGACTTAAGCATATTCGACTATAGTCGACTCTCGTGTCAACAAAAATAATGATGATGATGATAGTAGTGATGATGATGATAATGATAATAATGATGATGATGATGATGATTCTCTATTGTTTCAGATCAGTCTTCAGACTGGGGCTGACCTGCCGGAATCTAACCCCACTATCTCTGTGATGATAGTAGTGATGATGATGACGATGATGATGATGATATGATTCTCTATTGTTTCAGATCAGTCTTCAGACTGGGGCTGACCTGCTGGAATCTAACCCCACTATCTCTGTGATGATAGTAGTGATGATGATGATGATGATGACGATGACGATGATGATTCTCTATTTCAGATCAGTCTTCAGACTGGGGCTGACCTGCCGGAATCTAACCCCACCATCTCTGTGATGATAGTAGTGATGATGATGATGATGATGATGATGATGCCGGAATCTTAGTAGTGATGATGATGATGATGATGATTCTCTATTGTTTCAGATCAGTCTTCAGACTGGGGCTGACCTGCCGGAATCTAACCCCACCATCTCTGTGATGATAGTAGTGATGATGATGATGATGATGATGATGATTCTCTATTTCAGATCAGTCTTCAGACTGGGGCTGACCTGCCGGAATCTAACCCCACCATCTCTGTGAGTAGAATATTTATTTATCGCACACAATGTTTTTAGCGCTTAGGCCGCATACACAGTAGATGCCGGAATCTAACCCCACCATCTCTGTGAGTAGAATATTTATCGCACACAGTGTTTTTAGCGCTTAGGCCGCATACACAGTAGATGCCGGAATCTAACCCCACCATCTCTGTGAGTAGAATATTTATCGCACACAGTGTTTTTAGCGCTTAGGCCGCATACACAGTAGATGCCGGAATCTAACCCCACCATCTCTGTGAGTAGAATATTTATTTATCGCACACAGTGTTTTTAGCGCTTAGGCCGCATACACAGTAGATGCCGGAATCTAACCCCACCATCTCTGTGAGTAGAATATTTATCGCACACAGTGTTTTTAGCGCTTAGGCCGCATACACAGTAGATGCCGGAATCTAACCCCACCATCTCTGTGAGTAGAATATTTATTTATCGCACACAGTGTTTTTAGCGCTTAGGCCGCATACACAGTAGATGCCGGAATCTAACCCCACCATCTCTGTGAGTAGAATATTTATTTATCGCACACAATGTTTTTAGCGCTTAGGCCGCATACACAGTAGATGCCGGAATCTAACCCCACCATCTCTGTGAGTAGAATATTTATTTATCGCACACAATGTTTTTAGCGCTTAGGCCGCATACACAGTAGATGCCGGAATCTAACCCCACCATCTCTGTGAGTAGAATATTTATTTATCGCACACAGTGTTTTTAGCGCTTAGGCCGCATACACAGTAGATGCCGGAATCTAACCCCACCATCTCTGTGAGTAGAATATTTATTTATCACACACAATGTTTTTAGCGCTTAGGCCGCATACACAGTAGATGCCGGAAATTCCATGCGCAATCCATAAATAAGTAAAAGAAAGAAGGAAAACACATACGGATTAGGGTGAAGACGAACACGGATTAGGGTAAAGTGATCGAACGGATTAGGGTGAAGATGAACGGATTAGGGTGAAGACGAACGTGTATGCTGCTTTTCTTTCTTCCTTCTTTTAATTACGGATGGGATTTCCACATCTTCTGTGCACGCGGCCTAATTCTATAAATGTGATCGCTTAAAAGATATAGAAACGAAAATGTAAACATGACATTGTGTCCATAGGACAATTTGTTATTGTGCTGTTAAGATGAACATGAAAGAATATAAATGGCCTGAACATGCGGATTTGGGGGATCACTATTTAGTTTTGAAAATAAACATGCTCAGAAATGGATGAAATGTGTCCACTAAAATGCGACATTGAATAGGAAGTTATGACATAGACTGTGAATATAAAGGTAGCCTACCACCCCCAAACATAGGCCTGATGCCCGTGTCAATGTAAAGGTAGCCTACCACCCCCAAACATAGGCCTGATGCCCGTGTCAATGTAAAGGCAGCCTACCATCCCCAAACATAGGCCTGATGCCCGTGTCAATGTAAAGGTAGCCTACCACCCCCAAACATAGGCCTGATGCCCGTGTCAATGTAAAGGTAGCCTACCACCCCCAAACATAGGCCTGATGCCCGTGTCAATGTAAAGGCAGCCTGATGCCCGTGTCAATGTAAAGGTAGCCACCCCCCCAAACATAGGCCTGATGCCCGTGTCAATGTAAAGGTAGCCTACCAGGCCTGATGCCCGTGTCAATGTAAAGGCCTGAGTAAAGGTAGCCTACCATCCCCAAACATAGGCCTGATGCCCGTGTCAATGTAAAGGTAGCCTACCACCCCCAAACATAGGCCTGATGCCCGTGTCAATGTAAAGGTAGCCTACCACCCCCAAACATAGGCCTGATGCCCGTGTCAATGTAAAGGTAGCCTACCACCCCCAAACATAGGCCTGATGCCCGTGTCAATGTAAAGGTAGCCTACCACCCCCAAACATAGGCCTGATGCCCGTGTCAATGTAAAGGTAGCCTACCACCCCCAAACATAGGCCTGATGCCCGTGTCAATGTAAAGGTAGCCTACCACCCCCAAACATAGGCCTGATGCCCGTGTCAATGTAAAGGTAGCCTACCACCCCCAAACATAGGCCTGATGCCCGTGTCAATGTAAAGGTAGCCTACCACCCCCAAACATAGGCCTGATGCCCGTGTCAATGTAAAGGTAGCCTACCACCCCCAAACATAGGCCTGATGCCCGTGTCAATGTAAAGGTAGCCTACCACCCCCAAACATAGGCCTGATGCCCGTGTCAATATAAAGGTAGCCTACCACCCCCAAACATAGGCCTGATGCCCGTGTCAATGTAAAGGTAGCCTACCATCCCCAAACATAGGCCTGATGCCCGTGTCAATGTAAAGGCCCTACCACCCCCAAACATAGGCCTGATGCCCGTGTCAATGTAAAGGTAGCCTACCACCCCCAAACATAGGCCTGATGCCCGTGTCAATGTAAAGGTAGCCTACCACCCCCAAACATAGGCCTGATGCCCGTGTCAATGTAAAGGTAGCCTACCACCCCCAAACATAGGCCTGATGCCCGTGTCAATGTAAAGGTAGCCTACCACCCCCAAACATAGGCCTGATGCCCGTGTCAATGTAAAGGTAGCCTACCACCCCCAAACATAGGCCTGATGCCCGTGTCAATGTAAAGGTAGCCTACCATCCCCAAACATAGGCCTGATGCCCGTGTCAATGTAAAGGTAGCCTACCACCCCCAAACATAGGCCTGATGCCCGTGTCAATGTAAAGGTAGCCTACCACCCCCAAACATAGGCCTGATGCCCGTGTCAATGTAAAGGTAGCCTACCACCCCCAAACATAGGCCTGATGCCCGTGTCAATGTAAAGGTATGCCTACCACCCCCAAACATAGGCCTGATGCCCGTGTCAATGTAAAGGTAGCCTACCACCCCCAAACATAGGCCTGATGCCCGTGTCAATGTAAAGGTAGCCTACCACCCCCAAACATAGGCCTGATGCCCGTGTCAATGTAAAGGTAGCCTACCACCCCCAAACATAGGCCTGATGCCCGTGTCAATGTAAAGGTAGCCTACCACCCCCAAACATAGGCCTGATGCCCGTGTCAATGTAAAGGTAGCCTACCACCCCCAAACATAGGCCTGATGCCCGTGTCAATGTAAAGGTAGCCTACCACCCCCAAACATAGGCCTGATGCCCGTGTCAATGTAAAGGTAGCCTACCACCCCCAAACATAGGCCTGATGCCCGTGTCAATGTAAAGGTAGCCTACCACCCCCAAACATAGGCCTGATGCCCGTGTCAATGTAAAGGTAACCAGGCCTGATGCCCGTGTCAATGTAAAGGTAGCCTACCACCCCCAAACATAGGCCTGATGCCCGTGTCAATGTAAAGGTAAAGGCAGCCTACCATACCATGTAAAGGTAGCCCCAAACATAGGCCTGATGCCCGTGTCAATGTAAAGGTAGCCTACCACCCCCAAACATAGGCCTGATGCCCGTGTCAATGTAAAGGTAGCCTACCACCCCCAAACATAGGCCTGATGCCCGTGTCAATGTAAAGGTAGCCTACCACCCCCAAACATAGGCCTGATGCCCGTGTCAATGTAAAGGTAGCCTACCACCCCCAAACATAGGCCTGATGCCCGTGTCAATGTAAAGGCAGCCTACCATCCCCAAACATAGGCCTGATGCCCGTGTCAATGTAAAGGTAGCCTACCACCCCCAAACATAGGCCTGATGCCCGTGTCAATGTAAAGGTAGCCTACCACCCCAAACATAGGCCTGATGCCCGTGTCAATGTAAAGGTAGCCTACCACCCCCAAACATAGGCCTGATGCCCGTGTCAATGTAAAGGTAGCCTACCACCCCCAAACATAGGCCTGATGCCCGTGTCAATGTAAAGGTAGCCTACCACCCCCAAACATAGGCCTGATGCCCGTGTCAATGTAAAGGTATCCTAGGCCTACCAATATAAAGGTATCCCCAAACATAGGCCTGATGCCCGTGTCAATGTAAAGGTAGCCTACCACCCCCAAACATAGGCCTGATGCCCGTGTCAATGTAAAGGTAGCCTACCACCCCCAAACATAGGCCTGATGCCCGTGTCAATGTAAAGGTAGCCTACCACCCCCAAACATAGGCCTGATGCCCGTGTCAATGTAAAGGTAGCCTACCATCCCCAAACATAGGCCTGATGCCCGTGTCAATGTAAAGGTAGCCTACCACCCCCAAACATAGGCCTGATGCCCGTGTCAATGTAAAGGTAGCCTACCACCCCAAACATAGGCCTGATGCCCGTGTCAATGTAAAGGTAGCCTACCACCCCCAAACATAGGCCTGATGCCCGTGTCAATGTAAAGGTAGCCTACCACCCCCAAACATAGGCCTGATGCCCGTGTCAATGTAAAGGTAGCCTACCACCCCCAAACATAGGCCTGATGCCCGTGTCAATGTAAAGGTAGCCTACCACCCCCAAACATAGGCCTGATGCCCGTGTCAATGTAAAGGTAGCCTACCACCCCCAAACATAGGCCTGATGCCCGTGTCAATGTAAAGGTAGCCTACCACCCCCAAACATAGGCCTGATGCCCGTGTCAATGTAAAGGTAGCCTACCACCCCCAAACATAGGCCTGATGCCCGTGTCAATGTAAAGGTAGCCTACCACCCCCAAACATAGGCCTGATGCCCGTGTCAATGTAAAGGTATCCTACCACCCCCAAACATAGGCCTGATGCCCGTGTCAATGTAAAGGTAGCCTACCACCCCCAAACATAGGCCTGATGCCCGTGTCAATGTAAAGGTACCATCCCCAAACATAGGCCTGAGCCTACCACCCCCAAACATAGGCCTGATGCCCGTGTCAATGTAAAGGTAAAGGTATGCCCTACCAATGTAAAGGTAGCCCCCCCCAAACATAGGCCTGATGCCCGTGTCAATGTAAAGGTAGCCTACCACCCCCAAACATAGGCCTGATGCCCGTGTCAATGTAAAGGTAGCCTACCACCCCCAAACATAGGCCTGATGCCCGTGTCAATGTAAAGGTAGCCTACCACCCCCAAACATAGGCCTGATGCCCGTGTCAATGTAAAGGTATCCTACCACCCCCAAACATAGGCCTGATGCCCGTGTCAATGTAAAGGTAGCCTACCACCCCCAAACATAGGCCTGATGCCCGTGTCAATGTAAAGGTAGCCTACCACCCCCAAACATAGGCCTGATGCCCGTGTCAATGTAAAGGTAGCCTACCAATGTAAAGGTAGCCCCAAACATAGGCCTGATGCCCGTGTCAATGTAAAGGTAGCCTACCACCCCCAAACATAGGCCTGATGCCCGTGTCAATGTAAAGGTAGCCTACCACCCCCAAACATAGGCCTGATGCCCGTGTCAATGTAAAGGTAGCCTACCACCCCCAAACATAGGCCTGATGCCCGTGTCAATGTAAAGGTAGCCTACCACCCCCAAACATAGGCCTGATGCCCGTGTCAATGTAAAGGTATCCTACCACCCCCAAACATAGGCCTGATGCCCGTGTCAATGTAAAGGTAGCCTACCATCCCCAAACATAGGCCTGATGCCCGTGTCAATGTAAAGGTAGCCTACCACCCCCAAACATAGGCCTGATGCCCGTGTCAATGTAAAGGTATGCCTACCAATAGGCCTGATGCCCGTGTCAAGGTATCCAAACATAGGCCTGATGCCCGTGTCAATGTAAAGGTAGCCTACCACCCCCAAACATAGGCCTGATGCCCGTGTCAATGTAAAGGTAGCCTACCACCCCCAAACATAGGCCTGATGCCCGTGTCAATGTAAAGGTAGCCTACCACCCCCAAACATAGGCCTGATGCCCGTGTCAATGTAAAGGTAGCCTACCACCCCCAAACATAGGCCTGATGCCCGTGTCAATGTAAAGGTATGCCTACCACCCCCAAACATAGGCCTGATGCCCGTGTCAATGTAAAGGTAGCCTACCACCCCCAAACATAGGCCTGATGCCCGTGTCAATGTAAAGGTAGCCTACCACCCCCAAACATAGGCCTGATGCCCGTGTCAATGTAAAGGTAGCCTACCACCCCCAAACATAGGCCTGATGCCCGTGTCAATGTAAAGGTAGCCTACCATCCCCAAACATAGGCCTACCACCCCCAAACATAGGCCTGATGCCCGTGTCAATGTAAAGGTAGCCTACCACCCCCAAACATAGGCCTGATGCCCGTGTCAATGTAAAGGTAGCCTACCACCCCCAAACATAGGCCTGATGCCCGTGTCAATGTAAAGGCAGCCTACCATCCCCAAACATAGGCCTGATGCCCGTGTCAATGTAAAGGTATCCTACCACCCCCAAACATAGGCCTGATGCCCGTGTCAATGTAAAGGTAGCCTACCACCCCCAAACATAGGCCTGATGCCCGTGTCAATGTAAAGGTAGCCTACCACCCCCAAACATAGGCCTGATGCCCGTGTCAATGTAAAGGTAGCCTACCACCCCCAAACATAGGCCTGATGCCCGTGTCAATGTAAAGGTAGCCTACCACCCCCAAACATAGGCCTGATGCCCGTGTCAATGTAAAGGTAGCCTACCACCCCCAAACATAGGCCTGATGCCCGTGTCAATGTAAAGGTAGCCTACCACCCCCAAACATAGGCCTGATGCCCGTGTCAATGTAAAGGTAGCCTACCACCCCCAAACATAGGCCTGATGCCCGTGTCAATGTAAAGGTAGCCTACCACCCCCAAACATAGGCCTGATGCCCGTGTCAATGTAAAGGTAGCCTACCATCCCCAAACATAGGCCTGATGCCCGTGTCAATGTAAAGGTAGCCTACCACCCCCAAACATAGGCCTGATGCCCGTGTCAATGTAAAGGTATCCTACCACCCCCAAACATAGGCCTGATGCCCGTGTCAATGTAAAGGTAGCCTACCACCCCCAAACATAGGCCTGATGCCCGTGTCAATGTAAAGGTAGCCTACCACCCCCAAACATAGGCCTGATGCCCGTGTCAATGTAAAGGTATCCTACCACCCCCAAACATAGGCCTGATGCCCGTGTCAATGTAAAGGTAGCCTACCACCCCCAAACATAGGCCTGATGCCCGTGTCAATGTAAAGGTAGCCTACCATCCCCAAACATAGGCCTGATGCCCGTGTCAATGTAAAGGTAGCCTACCACCCCCAAACATAGGCCTGATGCCCGTGTCAATGTAAAGGCAGCCTACCATTAAAGGTAGCCCCAAACATAGGCCTGATGCCCGTGTCAATGTAAAGGTATCCTACCACCCCCAAACATAGGCCTGATGCCCGTGTCAATGTAAAGGTAGCCTACCATGCCCCAAACATAGGCCTGATGCCCGTGTCAATGTAAAGGTAGCCTACCACCCCCAAACATAGGCCTGATGCCCGTGTCAATGTAAAGGTAGCCTACCACCCCCAAACATAGGCCTGATGCCCGTGTCAATGTAAAGGTAGCCTACCACCCCCAAACATAGGCCTGATGCCCGTGTCAATGTAAAGGTAGCCTACCACCCCCAAACATAGGCCTGATGCCCGTGTCAATGTAAAGGTAGCCTACCACCCCCAAACATAGGCCTGATGCCCGTGTCAATGTAAAGGTAGCCTACCACCCCCAAACATAGGCCTGATGCCCGTGTCAATGTAAAGGTAGCCTACCACCCCCAAACATAGGCCTGATGCCCGTGTCAATGTAAAGGTAGCCTACCACCCCCAAACATAGGCCTGATGCCCGTGTCAATGTAAAGGTATCCTACCACCCCCAAACATAGGCCTGATGCCCGTGTCAATGTCAATGCCCGTAAAGGTAGCCTACCACCCCCAAACATAGGCCTGATGCCCGTGTCAATGTAAAGGTAGCCTACCATCCCCAAACATAGGCCTGATGCCCGTGTCAATGTAAAGGTAGCCTACCACCCCCAAACATAGGCCTGATGCCCGTGTCAATGTAAAGGTAGCCTACCACCCCCAAACATAGGCCTGATGCCCCAAACATAGGCCTGATGCCCGTGTCAATGTAAAGGTATCCTACCACCCCCAAACATAGGCCTGATGCCCGTGTCAATGTAAAGGTAGCCTACCACCCCCAAACATAGGCCTGATGCCCGTGTCAATGTAAAGGTAGCCTACCACCCCCAAACATAGGCCTGATGCCCGTGTCAATGTAAAGGTAGCCTACCACCCCCAAACATAGGCCTGATGCCCGTGTCAATGTAAAGGTATCCTACCACCCCCAAACATAGGCCTGATGCCCGTGTCAATGTAAAGGTAGCCTACCATCCCCAAACATAGGCCTGATGCCCGTGTCAATGTAAAGGTAGCCTACCACCCCCAAACATAGGCCTGATGCCCGTGTCAATGTAAAGGTACCATCCCCAAACATAGGCCTGATGCCCGTGTCAATGTAAAGGTAGCCTACCACAAACATAGGCCTGATGCCCGTGTCAATGTAAAGGTAGCCTACCACCCCCAAACATAGGCCTGATGCCCGTGTCAATGTAAAGGTAGCCTACCACCCCCAAACATAGGCCTGATGCCCGTGTCAATGTAAAGGTAGCCTACCACCCCCAAACATAGGCCTGATGCCCGTGTCAATGTAAAGGTAGCCTACCACCCCCAAACATAGGCCTGATGCCCGTGTCAATGTAAAGGTAGCCTACCACCCCCAAACATAGGCCTGATGCCCGTGTCAATGTAAAGGTAGCCTACCACCCCCAAACATAGGCCTGATGCCCGTGTCAATGTAAAGGTAGCCTACCACCCCCAAACATAGGCCTGATGCCCGTGTCAATGTAAAGGTAGCCTACCACCCCCAAACATAGGCCTGATGCCCGTGTCAATGTAAAGGTAGCCTACCACCCCCAAACATAGGCCTGATGCCCGTGTCAATGTAAAGGTAGCCTACCACCCCCAAACATAGGCCTGATGCCCGTGTCAATGTAAAGGTATCCTACCACCCCCAAACATAGGCCTGATGCCCGTGTCAATGTAAAGGTAGCCTACCACCTACCCAAACATAGGCCTGATGCCCGTGTCAATGTAAAGGTAGCCTACCACCCCCAAACATAGGCCTGATGCCCGTGTCAATGTAAAGGTAGCCTACCACCCCCAAACATAGGCCTGATGCCCGTGTCAATGTAAAGGTAGCCTACCAATGTAAAGGTAGCCCCAAACATAGGCCTGATGCCCGTGTCAATGTAAAGGTATCCTACCACCCCCAAACATAGGCCTGATGCCCGTGTCAATGTAAAGGTAGCCTACCACCCCCAAACATAGGCCTGATGCCCGTGTCAATGTAAAGGTAGCCTACCACCCCCAAACATAGGCCTGATGCCCGTGTCAATGTAAAGGTAGCCTACCATGCCCCAAACATAGGCCTGATGCCCGTGTCAATGTAAAGGTAGCCTACCACCCCCAAACATAGGCCTGATGCCCGTGTCAATGTAAAGGTAGCCTACCACCCCCAAACATAGGCCTGATGCCCGTGTCAATGTAAAGGTAGCCTACCACCCCCAAACATAGGCCTGATGCCCGTGTCAATGTAAAGGTAGCCTACCACCCCCAAACATAGGCCTGATGCCCGTGTCAATGTAAAGGTAGCCTACCACCCCCAAACATAGGCCTGATGCCCGTGTCAATGTAAAGGTAGCCTACCACCCCCAAACATAGGCCTGATGCCCGTGTCAATGTAAAGGTAGCCTACCACCCCCAAACATAGGCCTGATGCCCGTGTCAATGTAAAGGTAGCCTACCACCCCCAAACATAGGCCTGATGCCCGTGTCAATGTAAAGGTAGCCTACCACCCCCAAACATAGGCCTGATGCCCGTGTCAATGTAAAGGTAGCCTACCACCCCCAAACATAGGCCTGATGCCCGTGTCAATGTAAAGGTAGCCTACCACCCCCAAACATAGGCCTGATGCCCGTGTCAATGTAAAGGTAGCCCCAAACATAGGCCTGATGCCCGTGTCAATGTAAAGGTAGCCTACCAAAACATAGGCCTGATGCCCGTGTCAATGTAAAGGTAGCCTACCACCCCCAAACATAGGCCTGATGCCCGTGTCAATGTAAAGGTAGCCTACCACCCCCAAACATAGGCCTGATGCCCGTGTCAATGTAAAGGTAGCCTACCACCCCCAAACATAGGCCTGATGCCCGTGTCAATGTAAAGGCAGCCTACCACCCCCAAACATAGGCCTGATGCCCGTGTCAATGTAAAGGTAGCCTACCACCCCCAAACATAGGCCTGATGCCCGTGTCAATGTAAAGGCAGCCTACCATCCCCAAACATAGGCCTGATGCCCGTGTCAATGTAAAGGTAGCCTACCACCCCCAAACATAGGCCTGATGCCCGTGTCAATGTAAAGGTAGCCTACCACCCCCAAACATAGGCCTGATGCCCGTGTCAATGTAAAGGTAGCCTACCACCCCCAAACATAGGCCTGATGCCCGTGTCAATGTAAAGGTAGCCTACCACCCCCAAACATAGGCCTGATGCCCGTGTCAATGTAAAGGTAGCCTACCACCCCCAAACATAGGCCTGATGCCCGTGTCAATGTAAAGGTAGCCTACCACCCCCAAACATAGGCCTGATGCCCGTGTCAATGTAAAGGTAGCCTACCACCCCCAAACATAGGCCTGATGCCCGTGTCAATGTAAAGGTAGCCTACCACCCCCAAACATAGGCCTGATGCCCGTGTCAATGTAAAGGTAGCCTACCACCCCCAAACATAGGCCTGATGCCCGTGTCAATGTAAAGGTAGCCTACCACCTGATGCCCAAACATAGGCCTGATGCCCGTGTCAATGTAAAGGTAGCCTACCACCCCCAAACATAGGCCTGATGCCCGTGTCAATGTAAAGGTAGCCTACCACCCCCAAACATAGGCCTGATGCCCGTGTCAATGTAAAGGTAGCCTACCACCCCCAAACATAGGCCTGATGCCCGTGTCAATGTAAAGGTAGCCTACCACCCCCAAACATAGGCCTGATGCCCGTGTCAATGTAAAGGTAGCCTACCACCCCCAAACATAGGCCTGATGCCCGTGTCAATGTAAAGGTAGCCTACCACCCCCAAACATAGGCCTGATGCCCGTGTCAATGTAAAGGTAGCCTACCACCCCCAAACATAGGCCTGATGCCCGTGTCAATGTAAAGGTAGCCTACCACCCCCAAACATAGGCCTGATGCCCGTGTCAATGTAAAGGTAGCCTACCACCCCCAAACATAGGCCTGATGCCCGTGTCAATGTAAAGGTAGCCTACCACCCCCAAACATAGGCCTGATGCCCGTGTCAATGTAAAGGTAGCCTACCACCCCCAAACATAGGCCTGATGCCCGTGTCAATGTAAAGGTAGCCTACCACCCCCAAACATAGGCCTGATGCCCGTGTCAATGTAAAGGTAGCCTACCACCCCCAAACATAG
>CM065707.1:531712-541712 GCA_017654935.2 Phymorhynchus buccinoides | reverse complement strand
AGAACAAATACAGTCGAACCCGTTTATAAGAAACCTGTTTATAAGAAAGCCGCTTATAAGAAAGCAATTTTTTTCCCCCGGCCGAACTCCTTCTTTATTATGTATTATCAAAACTCGGATATAAGAAAACCCGGTTATAATGAAGCAAATTCGTTCTCCCATCCGCGATGTAAACTCGGATATAAGAAAATGATTTCATACAAGGGAGTTGGTTTGCAGTTCATTTTCTTATAAGCAGTTTGATTTTCTTATAAGCGATTTTTTTTAAATTAGGGCATGAACTGAAAGGATGTTCCAAAAATGCAGTGTTCCAACAAAACAAACAAAAGAGGAAAATTAAGTCAGAGCAGCTACGTCACAGACACTCTAACCTTAATATAGAAATACACAGCCGAATCCGCTTTTAAGAAACTCGCTTATAAGAAAACTTGCTTATAATGAAGCCCAAAAAATTCCCTGCCGAACTTCTTCTTTCTTATCTATGATCAAAACTCAGATATAAAAACTCGCTTATAAGAAAACTCGATTATTTAGCAAGCAAATTCCTTCTCCAATCTGCAATGGAAACTTGGACATAAGAAAAGTATGTCATACAAGAGAGTTGGTTTGCAGTTCATTTTCTTTATAAGCGAGCTCTATTTTCTTATAAGCGAATTACCATTACCACATGTTTTCCCTCTTATAGCTGGTACAAAATCTTGTTTTGACCAGGTTTGACTCCCATACTAATGCCCCCAAATTGAAAACGAAACATTTATAGAGCAGCCTCAATTTAAAGTTGGGGGAATTTGTATGTGGGTCACAGCTACCCACTTTAGACTTAATCGTGTTGGGTCAGTGTGTCTTTAAAAGTGAGTTGGACCTGAACTGAAAGGATGTTCCGAGAAAATTGAAGTCGTTCCAAAAAGGGAAAGTTGACCTCATACCAGTTGCGTCACAGACAGTCTAAACAGTACAGGCACTTGATTACAAGACTAATTGAGTTGTTTTTGCTCCTTTATTCCATACTTTCCTTCAGTATTCAAAGGCAATCCATTTCTAAATACAAATATAGTTGATAACAGTAAAAAGAAGAAACAAAAGCTTGTTAGTTTGAGTGGTTGTAGGCGCTGTCGCGTGCATTTGCAGCTCTACAAGTGCAGTTGTAGTGCACGCGCACTATAACTTCACTTGCGCTCCAAGTGTCAAGTGTGCTATCCGGGACAGAAAATATTAGTTAATTTTTTTACGGAAAAAGTGATATTTTCATTCTTCAAATCCCCTATAGAGACAGCACTTTTTCCGTCTAAGATCTTTCAGATAGTGTTTTGATACACACTCTCATAGTAGTGAGCTGCAAATTTGCACGCGACAGGCACCTTTAAATCTTCTTCTTAGTAGATGATTTTGATTTTATGATGTAAGAAATGCATCAAATTAGGAAAAAAGGATTTTCTCTTCGTTTTGTTTTTCTGTCGGTTTTCTTTTCTCTTTTCCCTTTTCACCATTCAATTTGGTTATCAGGAAAAAAACTTCAAAATGTTTTCTTATGTCCGAGTTTCGGATAACTGAACAGCACAATTCCCTGATCTTTATCAGACACTGACAAACTGAACAGCACAGTTCCCTGATCTTTATCAGACACTGACAAACTGAACAGCACGATTCCCTGATCTTTATTAGACAATGACAAACTGAACAGCACGATTCCCTGATCTTTATTAGACAATGACAAACTGAACAGCACAATTCCCTGATCTTTACCAGACACTGACAAACTGAACAGCACGATTCCCTGATCTTTATCAGACACTGACAAACTGAACAGCACAATTCCAACAGCACAATTCCCTGATCTTTACCAGACACTGACAGCACAATTCCCTGATCTTTACCAGACAATGACAAGCTGAACAGCAAAATTCCCTGATCTTTATCAGACACTGACAAATTCAACAGCACGATTCCCTGATCTTTATTAGACACTGACAAACTGAACAGCACAATTCCCTGATCTTTACCAGACACTGACAAACTGAACAGCACAATTCCCTGATCTTTACCAGACAATGACAAGCTGAACAGCACAATTCCCTGATCTTTACCAGACAATGACAAGCTGAACAGCATGATTCCCTGATCTTTATTAGACAATGACAAACTGAACAGCATGATTCCCTGATCTTTACCAGACACTGACAAACTGAACAGCACAATTGCGCAGAAGTCCAGGAGTCAGTTATTGATCTCCTTTTTTCTCTCTGTTCTTACAGAAGTACAGGATGTTACAGGTGTCAGTTATTGATCTCCTTTTCTCTGTTCTTACAGAAGTGCAGGATGTTACAGGTGTCAGTTATTGATCTTTTCTCTGTTCTTACAGAAGTGCAGGATGTTACAGGTGTCAGTTATTGATCTCCTTTTCTCTGTTCTTACAGAAGTACAGGATGTTACAGGTGTCAGATATTGATCTCCTTTTCTCTGTTCTTACAGAAGTACAGGATGTTACAGGTGTCAGATATTGATCTCCTTTTCTCTCTGTTCTTACAGAAGTGCAGGATGTTACAGGTGTCAGATATTGATCTCCTTTTCTCTGTTCTCACAGAAGTACAGGATGTTACAGGTGTCAGTTATTGATCTCATTTTCTCTCTGTTCTCACAGAAGTACAGGATGTTACAGGTGTCAGATATTGATCTCCTTTTCTCTGTTCTCACAGAAGTACAGGATGTTACAGGTGTCAGATATTGATCTCCTTTTCTCTCTGTTCTTACAGAAGTACAGGATGTTACAGGTGTCAGATATTGATCTTTTCTCTGTTCTTACAGAAGTACAGGATGTTACAGGTGTCAGTTATTGATCTTTTCTCTGTTCTTACAGAAGTACAGGATGTTACAGGTGTCAGATATTGATCTCCTTTTCTCTGTTCTCACAGAAGTACAGGATGTTACAGGTGTCAGATATTGATCTCCTTTTCTCTGTTCTTACAGAAGTACAGGATGTTACAGGTGTCAGATATTGATCTCATTTTCTCTCTGTTCTCACAGAAGTACAGGATGTTACAGGTGTCAGATATTGATCTCCTTTTCTCTGTTCTCACAGAAGTACAGGATGTTACAGGTGTCAGATATTGATCTCCTTTTCTCTCTGTTCTTACAGAAGTACAGGATGTTACAGGTGTCAGATATTGATCTCCTTTTCTCTGTTCTCACAGAAGTACAGGATGTTACAGGTGTCAGTTATTGATCTCATTTTCTCTCTGTTCTCACAGAAGTACAGGATGTTACAGGTGTCAGATATTGATCTCCTTTTCTCTGTTCTCACAGAAGTACAGGATGTTACAGGTGTCAGATATTGATCTCCTTTTTTCTCTGTTCTTACAGAAGTACAGGATGTTACAGGTGTCAGTTATTGATCTTTTCTCTGTTCTTACAGAAGTACAGGATGTTACAGGTGTCAGTTATTGATCTCATTTTCTCTCTGTTCTCACAGAAGTACAGGATGTTACAGGTGTCAGATATTGATCTCCTTTTCTCTCTGTTCTTACAGAAGTACAGGATGTTACAGGTGTCAGTTATTGATATTTTCTCTCTGTTCTTACAGAAGTACAGGATGTTACAGGTGTCAGATATTGATCTCCTTTTCTCTGTTCTCACAGAAGTACAGGATGTTACAGGTGTCAGTTATTGATCTTTTCTCTGTTCTTACAGAAGTACAGGATGTTACAGGTGTCAGATATTGATCTTTTCTCTGTTCTTACAGAAGTACAGGATGTTACAGGTGTCAGTTATTGATCTCCTTTTTTCTCTGTTCTTACAGAAGTACAGGATGTTACAGGTGTCAGATATTGATCTCCTTTTCTCTGTTCTTACAGAAGTACAGGATGTTACAGGTGTCAGATATTGATCTCCTTTTCTCTGTTCTTACAGAAGTACAGGATGTTACAGGTGTCAGATATTGATCTCCTTTTCTCTGTTCTCACAGAAGTACAGGATGTTACAGGTGTCAGATATTGATCTCCTTTTCTCTGTTCTTACAGAAGTACAGGATGTTACAGGTGTCAGATATTGATCTCCTTTTCTCTGTTCTCACAGAAGTACAGGATGTTACAGGTGTCAGATATTGATCTCCTTTTCTCTGTTCTTACAGAAGTACAGGATGTTACAGGTGTCAGTTATTGATCTTTTCTCTCTGTTCTCACAGAAGTGCAGGATGTTACAGGTGTCAGATATTGATCTTTTCTCTGTTCTCACAGAAGTACAGGATGTTACAGGTGTCAGTTATTGATCTTTTCTCTCTGTTCTCACAGAAGTGCAGGATGTTACAGGTGTCAGTTATTGATCTTTTCTCTCTGTTCTCACAGAAGTACAGGATGTTACAGGTGTCAGATATTGATCTTTTCTCTGTTCTTACAGAAGTGCAGGATATTACAGGTGTCAGTTATTGATCTCCTTTTCTCTGTTCTTACAGAAGTACAGGATGTTACAGGTGTCAGTTATTGATCTTTTCTCTGTTCTCACAGAAGTACAGGATGTTACAGGTGTCAGTTATTGATCTTTTCTCTCTGTTCTCACAGAAGTACAGGATGTGACAGGTGTCAGTTATTGATCTTTTCTCTGTTCTCACAGAAGTACAAACCGTTCAAAGGAGTGATATCTTTTTTCTCTGTTCTCACAGAAGTACAAACCGTTCAAAGGAGTGATATCTTTTTTCTCTGTTCTCACAGAAGTACAAACCGTTCAAAGGAGTGATATCTTTTTTCTCTGTTCTCACAGAAGTACAAACCGTTCAAAGGAGTGAAGTACCTCACCAGAGCCGGAAAGTTCCAGGTGCGAACTTGATCCTGCCGTCATGAACAGCAGTCGTCATGGAGACCAGTCATCATGGAAACCGTCGTTGCTATGAAGACTTATCATGGTGATCAGTCATCACGGATACCATAGCTGTCATGGATATCAATCGTTTGGGAAGCTGTTATCATGGAGTAATCGTCATGGGAACCATCGACATGAATTCCATTCGTCATTGTCACAAATCACGTTGTAGATATGTCAACCATCGAAAGAATATAAACTGCAAATGTTATATTGGAATTATTTTGAGTAGGGGTGGTGTGGAGGGTAGTCATAATCATAGTCATATGTTAGATTGGAATTATGTTGAGTAGGGGAGGTGGGGAGGGTAGTCATAGTCATAGTCATATAGTCAAATGTTACATTGAATTATTTTGGGGAGGTGGGGAGGGTAGTCATAGTCATAGTCATATAGTCAAATGTTACATTGAATTATCTTGGGGAGGTGGGGAGGGTAGTCATAGTCATAGTCAAATGTTACATTGAATTATCTTGGGGAGGTGGGGAGGGTAGTCATAGTCATATAGTCAAATGTTACATTGAATTATCTTGGGGAGGTGGGGAGGGTAGTCATAGTCATAGTCATATAGTCAAATGTTACATTGAATTATCTTGGGGAGGTGGGGAGGGTAGTCATAGTCATATAGTCAAATGTTACATTGAATTACCTTGGGGAGGTGGGGAGGGTAGTCATAGTCATAGTCATATAGTCAAATGTTACATTGAATTACCTTGGGGAGGTGGGGAGGGTAGTCATAGTCATAGTCATATAGTCAAATGTTACATTGAATTACCTTGGGGAGGTGGGGAGGGTAGTCATAGTCATAGTCATATAGTCAAATGTTACATTGAATTATCTTGGGGAGGTGGGGAGGGTAGTCATAGTCATAGTCATATAGTCAAATGTTACATTGAATTATCTTGGGGAGGTGGGGAGGGTAGTCATAGTCATAGTCAAATGTTACATTGAATTATCTTGGGGAGGTGGGGAGGGTAGTCATAGTCATAGTCAAATGTTACATTGAATTATCTTGGGGAGGTGGGGAGGGTAGTCATAGTCATAGTCATATAGTCAAATGTTACATTGAATTATTTTGGGGAGGTGGGGAGGGTAGTCATAGTCATAGTAGTCAAATGTTACATTGAATTATCTTGGGGAGGTGGGGAGGGTAGTCATAGTCATAGTCAAATGTTACATTGAATTATCTTGGGGAGGTGGGGAGGGTAGTCATAGTCATATAGTCAAATGTTACATTGAATTATCTTGGGGAGGTGGGGAGGGTAGTCATAGTCATAGTCAAATGTTACATTGAATTATCTTGGGGAGGTGGGGAGGGTAGTCATAGTCATATAGTCAAATGTTACATTGAATTATCTTGGGGAGGTGGGGAGGGTAGTCATAGTCATAGTCAAATGTTCCATTGAATTATCTTGGGGAGGTGGGGAGGGTAGTCATAGTCATAGTCAAATGTTACTTTGAATTATCTTGGGGAGGTGGGGAGGGTAGTCATAGTCATATAGTCAAATGTTACATTGAATTATCTTGGGGAGGTGGGGAGGATAGTCATAGTCAAAAAAACCAATTTGACTATGACTATCCTCCCCACCTCCCCAAGATAATTCAATGTAACATTTGACTATATGACTATGACTACCCTCCCCACCTCCCCAAGATAATTCAAAGTAACATTTGACTATGACTATGACTACCCTCCCCACCTCCCCAAGATAATTCAATGGAACATTTGACTATGACTATGACTACCCTCCCCACCTCCCCAAGATAATTCAATGTAACATTTGACTATGACTATGACTACCCTCCCCACCTCCCCAAGATAATTCAATGTAACATTTGACTATGACTATGACTACCCTCCCCACCTCCCCAAGATAATTCAATGTAACATTTGACTATGACTATGACTACCCTCCCCACCTCCCCAAGATAATTCAATGTAACATTTGACTATGACTATGACTACCCTCCCCACCTCCCCAAGATAATTCAATGTAACATTTGACTATATGACTATGACTATGACTACCCTCCCCACCTCCCCAAGATAATTCAATGTAACATTTGACTATATGACTATGACTATGACTACCCTCCCCACCTCCCCAAGATAATTCAATGTAACATTTGACTATGACTATGACTACCCTCCCCACCTCCCCAAGATAATTCAATGTAACATTTGACTATATGACTATGACTACCCTCCCCACCTCCCCAAGATAATTCAATGTAACATTTGACTATATGACTATGACTATGACTACCCTCCCCACCTCCCCAAGATAATTCAATGTAACATTTGACTATATGACTACCGACTATGACTACCCTCCCTACCTCCCCAGGGTAATTCAATGTAACATTTGACTATATGACTATGACTATGACTACCCTCCCCACCTCCCCAAGGTAATTCAATGTAACATTTGACTATATGACTATGACTATGACTACCCTCCCCACCTCCCCAAGGTAATTCAATGTAACATTTGACTATATGACTATGACTACCCTCCCCACCTCCCCAAGATAATTCAATGTAACATTTGACTATATGACTATGACTATGACTACCCTCCCCACCTCCCCAAGATAATTCAATGTAACATTTGACTATATGACTATGACTACCCTCCCCACCTCCCCAAGATAATTCAATGTAACATTTGACTATGACTATGACTACCCTCCCCACCTCCCTAAGATAATTCAATGTAACATTTGACTATATGACTATGACTATGACTACCCTCCCCACCTCCCCAAAATAATTCAATGTAACATTTGACTATATGACTATGACTATGACTACCCTCCCCACCTCCCCTACTCAACATAATTCCAATCTAACATATGACTATGATTATGACTACCCTCCACACCACCCCTACTCAAAATAATTCCAATATAACATTTGCAGTTTATATTCTTTCGATGGTTGACATATCTACAACGTGATTTGTGACAATGACGAATGGAATTCATGTCGATGGTTCCCATGACGATTACTCCATGATAACAGCTTCCCAAACGATTGATATCCATGACAGCTATGGTATCCGTGATGACTGATCACCATGATAAGTCTTCATAGCAACGACGGTTTCCATGATGACTGGTCTCCATGACGACTGCTGTTCATGACGGCAGGATCAAGTTCGCACCTGGAACTTTCCGGCTCTGGTGAGGTACTTCACTCCTTTGAACGGTTTGTACTTCTGTGAGAACAGAGAAAAAAGATATCACTCCTTTGAACGGTTTGTACTTCTGTGAGAACAGAGAAAAAAGATATCACTCCTTTGAACGGTTTGTACTTCTGTGAGAACAGAGAAAAAAGATATCACTCCTTTGAACGGTTTGTACTTCTGTGAGAACAGAGAAAAGATCAATAACTGACACCTGTCACATCCTGTACTTCTGTGAGAACAGAGAAAAGATCAATAACTGACACCTGTCACATCCTGTACTTCTGTGAGAACAGAGAAAAGATCAATAACTGACACCTGTAACATCCTGTACTTCTGTAAGAACAGAGAAAAGGAGATCAATAACTGACACCTGTAATATCCTGCACTTCTGTAAGAACAGAGAAAAGATCAATATCTGACACCTGTAACATCCTGTACTTCTGTGAGAACAGAGAGAAAATGATCAATAACTGACACCTGTAACATCCTGTACTTCTGTGAGAACAGAGAGAAAATGAGATCAATATCTGACACCTGTAACATCCTGTACTTCTGTGAGAACAGAGAAAAGATCAATATCTGACACCTGTAACATCCTGCACTTCTGTGAGAACAGAGAGAAAAGATCAATAACTGACACCTGTAACATCCTGTACTTCTGTAAGAACAGAGAAAAGGAGATCAATATCTGACACCTGTAACATCCTGTACTTCTGTGAGAACAGAGAGAAAAGGAGATCAATATCTGACACCTGTAACATCCTGTACTTCTGTAAGAACAGAGAAAAAGGAGATCAATATCTGACACCTGTAACATCCTGTACTTCTGTGAGAACAGAGAAAAGGAGATCAATATCTGACACCTGTAACATCCTGTACTTCTGTAAGAACAGAGAAAAGGAGATCAATATCTGACACCTGTAACATCCTGTACTTCTGTAAGAACAGAGAAAAAAGGAGATCAATATCTGACACCTGTAACATCCTGTACTTCTGTAAGAACAGAGAGAAAAGGAGATCAATAACTGACACCTGTAACATCCTGTACTTCTGTAAGAACAGAGAAAAGATCAATATCTGACACCTGTAACATCCTGTACTTCTGTGAGAACAGAGAAAAGATCAATAACTGACACCTGTAACATCCTGTACTTCTGTGAGAACAGAGAAAAAAGGAGATCAATATCTGACACCTGTAACATCCTGTACTTCTGTAAGAACAGAGAGAAAATATCAATAACTGACACCTGTAACATCCTGTACTTCTGTGAGAACAGAGAAAAGGAGATCAATATCTGACACCTGTAACATCCTGTACTTCTGTGAGAACAGAGAGAAAATGAGATCAATAACTGACACCTGTAACATCCTGTACTTCTGTAAGAACAGAGAAAAGATCAATAACTGACACCTGTAACATCCTGTACTTCTGTAAGAACAGAGAAAAAAGGAGATCAATATCTGACACCTGTAACATCCTGTACTTCTGTGAGAACAGAGAAAAGGAGATCAATATCTGACACCTGTAACATCCTGTACTTCTGTGAGAACAGAGAGAAAATGAGATCAATAACTGACACCTGTAACATCCTGTACTTCTGTGAGAACAGAGAAAAGGAGATCAATATCTGACACCTGTAACATCCTGCACTTCTGTAAGAACAGAGAGAAAATGAGATCAATATCTGACACCTGTAACATCCTGTACTTCTGTGAGAACAGAGAAAAGGAGATCAATATCTGACACCTGTAACATCCTGTACTTCTGTGAGAACAGAGAGAAAATGAGATCAATATCTGACACCTGTAACATCCTGTACTTCTGTGAGAACAGAGAGAAAATGAGATCAATATCTGACACCTGTAACATCCTGTACTTCTGTAAGAACAGAGAAAAGGAGATCAATATCTGACACCTGTAACATCATGTACTTCTGTAAGAACAGAGAAAAGGAGATCAATA
>CM065707.1:503957-531212 GCA_017654935.2 Phymorhynchus buccinoides | reverse complement strand
TCCATGTTTCATAAGTAAATGTCATGAAGTCCGTCCATGCCTGGTGCTGCTCTATGTTTCATAAGTAAATGTCATGAAGTCTGTCCATGCCTGGTGCTGCTCCATGTTTCATAAGTAAATGTCATGAAGTCCGTCTATGCCTGGTGCTGCTCCATGTTTCATAAGTGAATGTCATGAAGTCCGTCTATGCCTGGTGCTGCTCTATGTTTCATAAGTGAATGTCATGAAGTCCGTCCATGTCTGGTGCTGCTCTATGTTTCATAAGTGAATGTCATGAAGTCCGTCTATGCCTGGTGCTGCTCTATGTTTCATAAGTGAATGTCATGAAGTCTGTCCATGCCTGGTGCTGCTCTATGTTTCATAAGTGAATGTCATGAAGTCCGTCCATGACTGGTGCTGCTCCATGTTTCATAAGTAAATGTCATGAAGTCCGTCTATGTTTCATAAGTGAATGTCATGAAGTCCGTCCATGCCTGGTGCTGCTCTATGTTTCATAAGTAAATGTCATGAAGTCTGTCCATGCCTGGTGCTGCTCCATGTTTCATAAGTGAATGTCATGAAGTCCGTCCATGACTGGTGCTGCTCCATGTTTCATAAGTGAATGTCATGAAGTCCGTCCATGCCTGGTGCTGCTCTATGTTTCATAAGTGAATGTCATGAAGTCCGTCCATGTCTGGTGCTGCTCTATGTTTCATAAGTAAATGTCATGAAGTCTGTCCATGCCTGGTGCTGCTCTATGTTTCATAAGTGAATGTCATGAAGTCCGTCCATGTCTGGTGCTGCTCCATGTTTCATAAGTGAATGTCATGAAGTCCGTCCATGTCTGGTGCTGCTCTATGTTTCATAAGTGAATGTCATGAAGTCCGTCCATGCCTGGTGCTGCTCTATGTTTCATAAGTTAATGTCATGAAGTCCGTCCATGCCTGGTGCTGCTCAATGTTTCATAAGTGAATGTCATGAAGTCCGTCCATGTCTGGTGCTGCTCCATGTTTCATAAGTAAATGTCATGAAGTCTGTCCATGCCTGGTGCTGCTCCATGTTTCATAAGTGAATGTCATGAAGTCCGTCCATGACTGGTGCTGCTCCATGTTTCATAAGTAAATGTCATGAAGTCTGTCCATGCCTGGTGCTGCTCCATGTTTCATAGCCTGTGAAGTAAACAGCATAGTATGGAGTCAGATTGCGGGTTTATGTTTTGTGAATGAATGTCAGTTTCAAAGGTTGTAAGATGTGTCTGTGTAGATGTTGCGTGACCTCCCTTTCCTTTCCTTTCCACCTAAACCCCCTCTTGACATTGGTGACCCCGACTCTCGGATTTGCCTTCTGGATGATTTGAAATCAGTTCAATTCACATCATTCTATAGCATATCAACTGAATTGTCCCCTCTGAATTGTGTCCCTTCTAACTGCATTGTGTCCCTTCTAACTGCACTGTTTGGAGATTGGATTTTCCTATCCACGCCGATTCAGTTCAATCCACATCATTCTGCATCGAATGTCGGTCGAAGTGTCATGATGATGATGATGATGGTGACAGGTGGAGGGGTGGTGGTGGTGATGATGATGATGATGGTGACAGGTGGAGGGGTGGTGGTGTTGATGATGATGATGATGGTGACAGGTGGAGGAGGTGGTGGTAATGAAGTGTAATGATGATGGTGACAGGTGGAGGGGTGGTGGTGGTAATGATGATGGTGATGATGACAGGTGGAGGGGGTGGTGGTAATGACGTGTCATGATGATGATCTCGGGTAAACAGCTGGTTTCTACTCATTCTTGAGCTATGATATAATCCATAACAAATCAACTGAATTGTGTCCCTTCTAACTGAAGTGTGTCCCTTCTAACTGAAGTGTGTCCCTTCTAACTGAAGTGTGTCCCTTCTAACTGAAGTGTGTCCCTTCTAACTGAAGTGTGTCCCTTCTAACTGAAGTGTGTCCCTTCTAACTGAAGTGTGTCCCTTCTAACTGAAGTGTGTCCCTTCTCACAGAGTGGCGGCCATTGCTGTGTGTGTCAGACACAGCATCAGCTACAGAGAGTGAATCATGTTTTAAAGTGTGTACCTTTTAATAAATAATAAATCAACTGAATAATGTAATGAATAATAAATCAACTGAATTGAGAGAGAGGGCAGTGTGTTTTAAAGTGTATACCTTTTGGTAGATAATAAATCAACTGTATTGCATAATCAATAATAAATCAACTGAATTGTATAATAAATCAACTGTATTGCATAATAAATAACAAATCAACTGTATTGCATAATCAATAAATCAACTGAATTGAGAGAGAGGGCAGTGTGTTTTAAAGTGTATACCTTTTGGTAGATAATAAATCAACTATTGCATATTCAATAATAAATCAACTGAATTGTATAATAAATCAACTGTATTGCATAATCAATAATAAATCAACTGAATTGTATAATAAACCAACTGAAGTGTATAATCAATAATAAATCAACTGAATTGTATAATCAATAATGAATCAACTGAATTGTATGATCAATAATAAATCAACTGACTTGTATAATCAATAATGAATCAACTGAATTGTATAATCAATAATAAATCATTTGAATTGTGTCCCTTCTCACAGCACAGCAGCCATTCCTGTGTGTGTCAGACATAGCATCGACTACAGAGAAGGCAGTGCAGGGAGGCTGGACATCACAGTGTCACCCAGAAATACGTCAGGAAAAACAGTTAGTGCTCTGTCCTTATCTCTGTCTCTCCCTCTGTCTCTGTCTCTCCATCAGTCTCTGTCTCTCCATCAGCTACAGAGAAGGCAGTGCAGGGAGGCTGGACATCACAGTGTCACCCAGAAATACGTCAGGAAAAACAGTTAGTGCTCTGTCCTTATCTCTGTCTCTCTCCCTCTGTCTCTGTCTCTCCATCAGTCTCTGTCTCTCCATCAGCTACAGAGAAGGCAGTGCAGGGAGGCTGGACATCACAGTGTCACCCAGAAATACGTCAGGAAAAACAGTTAGTGCTCTGTCCTTATCTCTGTCTCTCCCTCTGTCTCTCCATCAGTCTCTGTCTCTCCATCAGTCTCTGTCTCTCCATTAGTCTCTGTCTGTCTGTCTTCTCTGTCTCTCCATCAGTCTCTCTCCATTAGTCTCTGTCTCTCAGTCTCTGTCTCTCCATCAGTCTCTGTCTCTCCATCAGTCTCTGTCTCTCCATCAGCTACAGAGAAGGCAGTGCAGGGAGGCTGGACATCACAGTGTCACCCAGAAATACGTCAGGAAAAACAGTTAGTGCTCTGTCCTTATCTCTGTCTCTCCCTCTGTCTCTCCATCAGTCTCTGTCTCTCCATCAGTCTCTGTCTCTCCATCAGTCTCTGTCTCTCCATCAGTCTCTGTCTCTCCATCAGTCTCTGTCTCTCCATCAGTCTCTGTCTCTCCATCAGTCTCTGTCTCTCCATCAGTCTCTGTCTCTCCATCAGTCTCTGTCTCTCCATCAGTCTCTGTCTCTCCATCAGTCTCTGTCTCTCCATCAGCTACAGAGAAGACAGTGCAGGGAGGCTGGACATCACAGTGTCACCCAGAAATACGTCAGGAAAAACAGTTAGTGCTCTGTCCTTATCTCTGTCTCTCCCTCTGTCTCTCCATCAGTCTCTGTCTCTCCATCAGTCTCTGTCTCTCCATCAGTCTCTGTCTCTCCATCAGTCTCTGTCTCTCCATCAGTCTCTGTCTCTCCATTAGTCTCTGTATCTCCATCAGTCTCTGTCTCTCCATCAGTCTCTGTCTCTCCATCTGTCTCTGTCTCTCCATCAGTCTCTGTCTCTCCATCAGCTACAGAGAAGGCAGTGCAGGGAGGCTGGACATCACAGTGTCACCCAGAAATACGTCAGGAAAAACAATGCTCTGTCCTTATCTCTGTCTGTCTCTCCCTCTGTCTCTGTCTCTCCATCAGTCTCTGTCTCTCCCTCTGTCTCTCCATCAGTCTCTGTCTCTCCATCTGTCTCTGTCTCTCCATCAGTCTCTGTCTCTCCATCAGTCTATGTCTCTCCATCAGTCTCTGTCTCTCCATCAGTCTCTGTCTCTCCATCAGTCTATGTCTCTACCTCTGTCTCTGTCTTTCCATCAGTCTCTGTCTCTCCATCAGTCTCTGTCTCTCCATCGGCTACAGAGAAGGCAGTGCATGGTGATGATGATGACAGGTGGAGGGGTGGTGGTGGTGGTATGATGATGGTGATGATGACAGGTGGAGGGGTGGTGGTGGTAATGATGATGATGATGATGACAGGTGGAGGGGTGGTGGTGGTAATGATGATGGTGATGACAGGTGGAGGGGTGGTGGTGGTATGATGATGGTGATGATGACAGGTGGAGGGGTGGTGGTGGTAATGATGATGATGATGACAGGTGGAGGGGTGGTGGTGTTGGTAATGATGATGATGACAGGTGGAGGGGTGGTGGTGGTAATGATGATGATGATGATGATGACAGGTGGAGGGGTGGTGGTGGTGATGATGATGACAGGTGGAGGGGTGGTGGTAATGATGATGGTGATGATGATGACAGGTGGAGGGGTGGTGGTGGTAATGATGATGATGATGATGATGACAGGTGGAGGGGTAGTGGTGGTAATGATGATGGTGATGATGATGACAGGTGGAGGGATGATGGTGGTAATGATGATGATGACAGGTGGAGGGGTGGTGGTGGTGGTGATGATGATGATGATGATGACAGGTGGAGGTGTGGTGGTGGTAATGATGATGATGATGATGATGACAGGTGGAGGTGTGGTGGTGGTAATGATGATGATGATGATGATGACAGGTGGAGGTGTGGTGGTGGTAATGATGATGATGATGATGATGACAGGTGGAGGGTGGTGATGGTGATGATGATGATGATGACAGGTGGAGGGGTGGTGGTGGTAATGATGATGATGATGATGATGACAGGTGGAGGGATGATGGTGGTAATGATGATGATGACAGGTGGAGGGGTGGTGGTGGTATGATGATGATGATGACAGGTGGAGGGGTGGTGGTGGTGATGATGGTGATGACAGGTGGAGGGGTGGTGGTGGTAGTGATGATGATGACAGGTGATGACAGGTGGTGGTGGTGGTGATGATGATGATGATGATGACAGGTGGAGGGGTGGTGGTGGTAGTGATGATGATGACAGGTGGAGGGGTGGTGGTGGTGTGATGATGATGATGACAGGTGGAGGGGTGGTGGTGGTGGTAATGATGATGATGATGATGACAGGTGGAGGGGTGGTGGTGGTAGTGATGATGATGACAGGTGGAGGGGTGGTGGTGGTAGTGATGATGATGACAGGTGGAGGGGTGGGGTGGTGGGTGGTAATGATGATGATGATGATGACAGGTGGAGGGGTGGTGGTGGTAGTGATGATGATGACAGGTGGAGGGGTGGTGGTGGTGGTGATGATGATGATGATGATGATGACAGGTGGAGGGGTGGTGGTGGTGATGATGATGATGACAGGTGGAGGGGTGGTGGTGGTGCTGATGATGATGACACAGGTGGAGGGGTGGTGGTGTTGGTGATGATGATGATGATGATGATGATGATGATGATGATGACAGGTGGAGGGGTGGTGGTGGTGAATGATGATGATGATGACAGGTGGAGGGGTGGTGGTGGTAATGAGGATGATGATGATGATGACAGGTGGAGGGGTGGTGGTGTTGATGATGGTGATGACAGGTGGAGGGGTGGTGTGATGATGATGATGATGACAGGTGGAGGGGTGGTGGTGGTGTTGATGATGATGATGATGATGACAGGTGGAGGGGTGGTGGTGCTGATGATGATGATGACAGGTGGAGGGGTGGTGGTGGTGAATGATGATGAGATGATGATGATGATGACAGGTGGAGGGGTGGTGGTGTTGATGATGGTGATGACAGGTGGAGGGGTGGTGGTGCTGATGATGATGATGACAGGTGGAGGGGTGGTGGTGGTAATGATGATGATGATGACAGGTGAGGGGTGGTGGTGTTGATGATGATGATGATGATGATGATGATGATGACAGGTGGAGGGTGGTGGTGGTAGTGATGATGATGACAGGTGGAGGGATGGTGGTGTTTGATGATGATGATGACAGGTGGAGGGGTGGTGTTGAAGGTGGAGGAGGTAATGATGATGATGGTGACGACAGGTGGAGGGGTGGTGGTGGTAATGATGATGATGGTAATGATGATGATGATGACGACAGGTGGAGGGGTGGTGGTGGTAATGATGATGATGGATGATGATGGTAATGATGATGATGGTGACGACAGGTGGAGGGGTGGTGGTGGTAATGATGATGATGATGACAGGTGGAGGGGGTGGTGGTGGCAAAATGGATGATGATGGTAATGATGATGATGGTGACGACAGGTGAGGGGTGGTGGTGGTAATGATGATGATGATGATGGTAATGATGATGATGACAGGTGGAGGGGGTGGTGGTGGAGGTGCCCTTTCCCAAGGTCGTTCTGAACGTGACCTTGACCCCCACTCAGGGCAAGTACTCTTTTGACCCTGTTACCAAGGTGATGACCTGGGACCTCGGCAAAATGGACAACAGCAAATTTCCTAATATCAAAGGAAATGTGAGTGTGCGACATGGTGTGTATTATAATATGATATGTGTGCGACATGGTGTGTATTATAATATGATATGTGTGCGACATGGTGTGTATTATAATATATGTGTGCGACATGGTGTATTATAATATGATATGTGTGCGACATGGTGTGTATTATAATATATGTGTGCGACATGGTGTATTATGATATGTGTGCGACATGGTGTGTATTATAATATGATATGTGTGCGACATGGTGTGTATTATAATATGATATGTGTGCGACATGGTGTGTATTATAATATGATATGTGTGCGACATGGTGTGTATTATAATATATGTGTGCGACATGGTGTATTATGATATGTGTGCGACATGGTGTGTATTATAATATGATATGTGTGCGACATGGTGTGTATTATATTATAATATGATATGTGTGTGACATGATGTGTATTATAATATGATATGTGTGCGACATGGTGTGTATTATAATATGATATGTGTGCGACATGGTGTGTATTATAATACGATATGTGTGCGACATGGTGTGTATTATAATATGATATGTGTGCGACATGGTGTGTATTGGTGTGTGTTTACAAGTTAAAATGACATCAATTGTCGTTAGTGTTTCAGTTCGTTGCTTCTGTTTGTGTTTATCTTTAAACGTTGCATTTTGTCACCACATCTTATGAAGTACATTTGTGTTAAAATGTTCTATTTTGTTGAACTATATTCTTTGCGCAAGAATGCGTGTTACAGTGAGATGGCTTGGAGTCAAAGCGGACTAACTCCAAAAGGCCTGTTTCGAGAAAAACGCTGCTAAAGTGTTCAATAATTCCTGTAAGAATTCTAAGCTTCCAAATTACAGGAAGTTTGGAGTGGTGGCGTATTGGGGTCTCAAAGATATTATTGCAAATTCGGGAGTCATTTAGAATAACAACAATGGAGTATTTGACATTTTTGTTAGATAGTCCGTTTTGACACGAAATTGGTCACATTTGGTGGCCTCAACATTTTGGATCAAACCGGACCAACTAAAACTTGGGCCCTTTTGACTCAAATTTGTTTTGGTATTGTAAGGTCTATAATTTTGGGTAAAAACGGGATAACTTTCAGATAAATGGGTTTGATTCGATTTTTTTATGAGTATATAGATGTAAAATAGGGTCAAAAGAGACCCTGATGTTAAGTTAGACCACTAATATTTCCCTTACTGTTTTCAGTCTAATTCACGCACATAGGGAGTCAGTAAGAAGCAAGGCACACATCTCAACTGTCACTGTGTGGGCTGTGGTTGTTTGGTCACATTAATACATTTAATATTGTAATGAAATGCAGTGACTACATGTGTGGGTATACAAGCCACTGTGTGTGGTGGGGGGGGGGGGGAGGGGGGGGCTGGTCTGCATGTGTTTATATGAGTTTGTGTATGTAGGTGAGTGTATGTGTAATCATTTTATGCATGTGTGTGTGTGTGTGCTTAAGCACGCATAGCGATTGAATGTTTTAATGGAACTCCCAGTTATAAGAAATTCTTGTTGTTACAATGCCTCTATAATTGTATTTCCAAGTTGATGTAGATGGAGTTGGTGGAAGTTATTTTCTTCATATTAAAACAAACTGGGGGTGCACCTTGACTGTGTTATATAAATATACAAATAGGGTCACAATGAGTGTTCTTGCAAAGTTTCAGGCGTTTGTAATTATTTTATAAAGGGACTTATGATGATTTTAATCTCTGATCGAGGTCAAAATATTGATTTTAGAGGGGATTGGGATATGTTTTTCCTCTTGTGTTCAAATATGGCATGGGATTGTACTTTTTTCATTTGTTTTAGATGACAAGAACATACTAAATATTATTCCTGCAAAGTTTCAGACAATTGTCGTTAATTTTTGTGGGACTTATGATGATTTTAATCTCTGATCGTAGTCAAAATATTGATTTTAGAGGGTGGTGGGATACGTAGTTCCTCTTGTGTTCAAAAATGGCATGGGATTGTACCTTTTCTATTTGTTGTATATGACAAGAACATACTAAATAGTATTCCTGCAAATTGTCAGGCAACTGTCGTGAATGTTTAGGGACTTATGATGATTTTAGTTTCTGGTCGTAGTCAAAATATTGATTTTAGAGAGGGATGGGATACGTTTTCCCTCTTGTGTTCAGCAATGGCATGGGATTGTACCTTTTGTATTTGTTGTATATAACAAGAACATACTAAATATTATTCCTGCATAGTTTCAGGCAATTGTCGTTACTTTTTAGGGACGTATGATGATTTTAGTCTCTGATCGTAGTCAAAATATTGATTTTAGAGGGGGGTGGGATGCGTAGTTCCTCTTGTGTTCACAAACAACATGGGATTGTACCTTTTGTATTTGTGGTATATGACAAGAACATACTAAATATTATTCCTGCAAAGTTTCAGGCAATTTGCGTTACTTTTAAGGGACTTATGATGATATTAGTCTCTGATCGTAGTCAAAATATTGATTTGGTGGGGTCCATTTTTTCCTCTTATTGTCAAACATGGCATGAGATTGTATCTTGTTTATTTGTGTTACATGACAAGAACGTAATAATAGACCATCTTTATCGCTTAAAAACTAGGGACTAGGGTTAGGGTTAGGGCAATCTAACCCTAGATTGTATCTTGTTTATTTGTGTTATATGACAAGAACATAATAATAGACCATCTTTATCGCTTAAAAACTAGGGACTTTCCTGCTTTTGCAGTACCTAATCCTCAGAATAGCAATAACTTTAAATACAAATTACAATGATTATGAACTAACGGTAATTCTCGTATCACTTTATTATTATTTTTTATTGATTAAGACAAACTCTTATAAGAACATCATTATCTTTGCTCGTTCATAATATAATTATATATCACATTTTATATATCATTTATTTATTTATCTATCTATTTATTTTGAAGAATAACTCTCTCTCTCTCTCTCTCTCTCTCTCTCTCTCTCTCTCTCTCTCTCTCTCTCTCTCTCTCTCTCTCTCTCAACGTAGACTGACAGGGCTTGGTTATCTTTGATCATGCCTTCAGATACAAACACCGATACCGATAGCGGAGACGTGTTACATTCCTTGACCATTGCGCCTTTGATACCCTTTTCAATTACTCTGACCACTCGCCCTAAGCCTATTGAAGAGCTTGGACAGGCCTGCACACGTGATTAACTCTTATCTCACCCATCATAAACTTGTCAACTCGTGTCAAGCTTAGATGGCTTAGAGTCAAAACGGACTATCTTTAGATTGACTTATTATCGTTGTCATTACAAAAACTAAGAACTTGTATTAAAAAATACTGCAATTAATATAATTTAGGGATTATGCTTTTTAGGCTATATTTCTGCAGTCTTTTTTTTATGCAAGTTATTAGTTTTTGCAATAAGTTCAATAATACGTCAATGGACTATCTAAAGATAGTCCGCTTTGACTCCAAGCCATCGTAAATAAGATAATAAATTTAAACTGTCCCGCAATAATCATTACCACCTTCTTGCTTTTGTTACCAGCCTGTCAACCACCCCCACCACCGATCCCTCCCTGTGTTTGTGTGGTTGTGACTAGTTACCATTCGCACAAGCACACACACGCACGCACCCACGCACGTACGTACACACATAATAATTATGTACATGATTATGCAAATATACGCATGCGCACGCAAGCAAGCATGCACACAAATATGCACACACGCACGCAAACAAACATGCATGCACATAAACACGCATGTATGCATTCAGGCAAACACGCATACTCGCAAAGACATAACACACACAAACAGTCGCGTTTCCAACAGAAAGAAGCTAGCTAACAATACATTATATTTCTTAAAACAAACACAAAACCCGTCCCGTTAGCCTGTTGCTGTTCCCAAGACACCCGATAACAACAAAGACGTAACACACACAAACAGTCACGTGTCCAACAAAAAGAAGCTAGCTAACAATACATTATATTTCTTAAAACAAACACAAAACCCGTCCCGTTAGCCTGTTGCTGTTCCCAAGACACCCGACGTGATGCAAACCTCCGTTACTACAATCATGACAATCCGTTTATCGTCATCCTGCCCTTCCCTCCCCTTTAACTGCATGTCACTTTCACTTCAAAGACATGACTGGGCCGACAGTAGCCGAGGCCTACTGACTGCGGCAATTCACATTCTTTTACTGCGTGTCACTTTCACTTCAAAGACATGACTGGGCCGACAGTAGCCGAGGCCTACTGACTGCGGCAATTCACATTCTTTTACTGCGTGTCACTTTCACTTCAAAGACATGACTGGGCCGACAGCCGAGGCCTACTGACCGGCAATTCACATTCTTTTACTGCGTGTCACTACTTCAAAGACTGACGGCAATTCACATTCTTTTACTGCGTGTCACTTTCACTTCAAAGACATGACTGGGCCGACAGTAGCCGGAGGCCTACTGACTGCGGCAATTCATTCTTTTATTCTTTCACTTCAAAGACATACTGGGCCGACAGTAGCCGAGGCCTTGACTGCGGCAATTCTCACTGCCCCACGACTCGACCCTTCACCAACCCTGTCTGCGTGCGTGCGCGCGTGTGTACTGTGTGCATTCTTTCGTGTGTATGTGCCCCACGACTATGTGCATCTGATAGTGTGTGTGTGTCTGTGTATGATGTGATAGAGGTTATGAGACTAACATTGTGACTAATCAAGATTTCACACACACGTACACCCGCGCGCACACCTAAGCGCATGCACACATGCAATAAACGCACGTGCACATGTACGCATGCGGACACACAAACATGAATTGTCTGGTTTTGACTCCAAAATCAACGCAGGTTTGTTACAAGAAACAACCAGGTTATCTGGAAATGTCCAAATTTGACTCAAAATAAAAGTACTGATATTAACAATAATTTTTGTATCAAAAAGGATTATTTATATTTTGTCTGATTTTTACTGAAAAGTTTGCCCACTTTTTGAGTCAAATATTTTGAGTCAAACTCATTTATTTGTAACATAGCCCGGTTTGACTCAAAATTAGAATGCTAAAATGTCTTGCGATTTTGGAGTCAAAAGCAGACCGTTTGAGGTTAATCTTGTTTGACTAAAAAAAAAATGTGTTGATTTATTTTTGAGTCAAAAGAGAACAACATTTATATCTTTTTTATTTATTAAGATATCAAAACGAAAATTTGGGACAACAAAGAGTATTATTTTTGCATTTGTTTGTTTCTGTAATAATGAAACAATGGACGATGTGAAGTTAATCCAGTTTGACTCTAAGCCATCGAGTGTGTGTGCTGCGACCACTGTTGTGAAAAATGGATGCATTTTCATTTCGCTGCAGATCTGTATGGGGGGCCAAACGGGGTTTTATTATCTACTCTATTTTAGCCTATTCAATACGAAAAAGAGCTATTGAATACACAAAAACCTATTTAATAGTGTCAATGTAAATATTAAATAGAAATAGTAAATAATCCAAAATATAGAACAACTTATTTCATTACTGCGCTTTTCTATTCAATACTGTTCTTGTTCTATTGAATAGAAAAGTGAAAAGTATTGAATAGAAAAGTGGAGTAATGAATTAAGAGCTTGTATCTATTCCATACTTTGTAAAAAATATTCCATACTTTGTAAAAAATATTCCATACTTTGTAGAAATATTCCATACTTTGTAACAAATATTCCATACTTTGTAAAAACATTCCATAATGTGCTTGTTCTATTGAATAGATTCAAACTCAGTAGAGTAGAAAATGAAACGCTAAAGTATAAAATGAATTCCAAACCATTCTTTATTCAATATCCCCAAAATCTATTAAATACTTCCAATATCTATTTAATACATCTTGTGGATATAGAGTAGATAATGCTCTTTTCATACCACCATCTCTTTCTATTCAATATTATCCGTAAAGTATTATTAAATAGTTTAAATAGTAAAGAATTGGTTTCGAATGCAAAACTCATTCTCTACTCTCTCGGCTAGCCAGCTGACGGTTGCAGTGTTCGTTTTATTTTGTGGGCAATTGTCATGTGAGCAAGTATCTTGTGAGCATATATCTCAACACCATGTGGTGTACTGGACAGAAATGCTATGTGATTACTGAGAGAAATTGTTTGGCATAAAGCACATCACGCAGTTTCCCTTGGGTACCCACAAATCGAGCATCACAGACCGTGATGTTACAAGGTATTTCACCCTTTGTACAGTGTATAGTGTTTTCCTCCAAATGGGGGGGGGGGGGGGGGGGGGCTGTGACAAGGTATTTCACCCTTTGTACAGTGTATAGTGTTTTCCTCCAAATGGGGGGGGGGGCGGGGGGGGGGCTGTGGTTACAAGGTATTTCACCCTTTGTACAGTGTATAGTGTTTTCCTCCAAATGGGGGGGGGGGGGGGGGGGGGGGCTGTTACCAGGTATTTCACCCTTTGTACAGTGTATAGTGTTTTCCTCCAAATGGGGGGGGGGGGGGGGGGGGTGTTACCAAGGTATTTCACCCTTTGTACAGTGTATAGTGTTTTCCTCCAAATGGGGGGGGGCGGGGGGGGGGGGGGGCTGTTACCAGGTATTTCACCCTTTGTACAGTGTATAGTGTTTTCCTCCAAATGGGGGGGGGGGGGGGGGGGGCTGTGACAAGGTATTTCACCCTTTGTACAGTGTATAGTGTTTTCCTCCTGGGGGGGGGGGGGGGGGGGGGGGTGGGGGGGGGGGGGGGGGGGGGCTGTTACCAGGTATTTCACCCTTTGTACAGTGTATAGTTCATTCCTCCAAATGGGGGGGGGGGGGGGGCTGTAAGGTAAGTTTCAGTGTACAGTGTATAGTGTTTTCCTCCAAATGGGGGGGGGGGGGGGGGGGGGGCTTTACCAGGTATTTCACCCTTTGTACAGTGTATAGTGTTTTCCTCCAAATGGGGGGGGGGGGGGGGGGGGGGGGGGGGCTGTTACAAGGTATTTCACCCTTTGTACAGTGTATAGTGTTTTCCTCCAAAATGGGGGGGGGGGGGGGGGGGGGGCGGGGCTGGGGCTGTTACCAGGTATTTCACCCTTTGTACAGTGTATAGTTTTTCCTCCAAATGGCCTGTTACAAGGTATTTCACCCTTTGTACAGTGTATAGTGTTTTCCTCCAAATGGGGGGGGGGGGGGGGGGGGGGGCTGTTACCAGGTATTTTCACCCTTTGTACAGTGTATAGTGTTTTTCCTCCAAATGGGGGGGGGGGGGGGGGGGGGGGCTGTTACAAGGTATTTCACCCTTTGTACAGTGTATAGTGTTTTCCTCCAAATGGGGGGGGGGGGGGGGGGGGGGGGCTGTTACAAGGTATTTCACCCTTTGTACAGTGTATAGTGTTTTCCTCCAAATGGGGGGGGGGGGGGGGGGGGGGCTGTTACAAGGTATTTCACCCTTTGTACAGTGTATAGTGTTTTCCTCCAAATGGGGAGGGGGGGGGGGGTGGGCTTATACTACTAGATGGGCTAATACTCTGTATTTTACGGTACGTAGTTAAGAGAGATCTTTTCTTTCAGACACTTTGAGTTTACCATGGCTCAGCGCAAGTTGAAAACGCTTTGTTTGTTTGATTGTCTGTGTGGCTCTTAGCATAGCAACCTAACTCATAGGTATGCGCGGATTGTGAAGAAATATTTAGGATAATTTAGAAATGATACAATTGATTAGATGTTGGCATGTTAAAGGACATTATCTAATAGGACACCCCCTATGTAGTGCAGTACACCACAGCATTTGTCACAGTCGTGGTTCATTGCATTTTCACATCTTTACCTTTATCGTAACTTGGCTTATGTGGGAGGAGGTTATCGAGATCATCCCCCAAATCTAATCCATTACATTAGCGGCGATTCTTCCTTTGCAGAAGTGCTGTCAGTCAAATAGGGAGACCCACCATTTTTGGGAAGGCATGGAGATGATTTGTTTTGGTGATCAAAGCACCGTTTTGTTGTTGTTGCAATGGTCTGAATGCACGTGGTTGATAACGTTTCACTCCTTTTCCAAGGCAGCTAACACTGATGGCCAGTCATAGCATAACTTGCATTCTCGCTGTTTTGCCATGGAAAAGAGTGAGCATTGTTCATACGTCTGGCAAAATTTCATCCACCGGAACGGCCCTTTCAGAAACGTCTTTACTGTATATACTCTCTCTCTCTCTCTACTCTCTCTCTCTCTCTCTCTCTCTCTCTCTCTCTCTCTCTCTCTCTCTCTCTCTCTCTCATATTCCCGTCTTATCTTATAATGTTGGTTTTTTTGTTTTGTTTTTCTTTGTTCTTCCTCAAAAGTGGTTTTATTCTGAAAAAATTGTCATTGTCTCAAAATTGTTTTCGTTTGTGTACTCAATTTAAACTACCAAAATGTAAACTACTAATTCAAGTTCACCACTGTTAAGTATTATCTATGTTTGCTTTCATTCCCATTTTGTATATCTTTCTCAATTACTTCATGTGTCAAATTTTGTTCCATTTTCTTGACTTGATTGTTTTATGTCAAATGTTCTTTGCTTGATGCATGGTATGAATGTGTGAGTGAGAGGGCAAGGTGTAAAGAAGCTATTGTAGCTTATCCTTTTTACCCTCAATAAAAATTTGTTCTCTCTCTCTCTCTCTCTCTCTCTCTCTCTCTCTCTCTCTCTCTCTCTCTCTCTCTCTCTCTCTCTCTCTCTCATTCTCTCTCTCTCTCTCTCTTACAGGCACACACACTTATGCATGTACACACACACACACTCACGCACATACACACACATACCTACCTACCCCCTACACATACACGCTCATGCACGCACGAACACACACACAAAGAGTATAAGTCGACATTATCTTCTGAAAGTGCCTGTGAAGACGAGATATCCGACAGACGGATAAGTCGACATTTTTTTTTGGAAAACGTCTATAAAGTCCAGATATCTGACTGACGGATAAGTCGACATTTTTTTCTAAAAACGTCTGTGAAGTCGAGATATCCGACTGACGGATAAGTCGATTGACACATAACTCGACATAAAATCCATTGCCGCTGGCACGTTGACTTAAGCATATTCGACTATAGTCGACTCTCGTGTCAACAAAAATAATGATGATGATGATAGTAGTGATGATGATGATAATGATAATAATGATGATGATGATGATGATTCTCTATTGTTTCAGATCAGTCTTCAGACTGGGGCTGACCTGCCGGAATCTAACCCCACTATCTCTGTGATGATAGTAGTGATGATGATGACGATGATGATGATGATATGATTCTCTATTGTTTCAGATCAGTCTTCAGACTGGGGCTGACCTGCTGGAATCTAACCCCACTATCTCTGTGATGATAGTAGTGATGATGATGATGATGACGATGACGATGATGATTCTCTATTTCAGATCAGTCTTCAGACTGGGGCTGACCTGCCGGAATCTAACCCCACCATCTCTGTGATGATAGTAGTGATGATGATGATGATGATGATGATGATGATTCTCTATTGTTTCAGATCAGTCTTCAGACTGGGGCTGACCTGCCGGAATCTAACCCCACTATCTCTGTGATGATAGTAGTGATGATGATGATGATGATGATTCTCTATTGTTTCAGATCAGTCTTCAGACTGGGGCTGACCTGCTGGAATCTAACCCCACCATCTCTGTGATGATAGTAGTGATGATGATGATGATGACGATGATGATTCTCTATTTCAGATCAGTCTTCAGACTGGGGCTGACCTGCCGGAATCTAACCCCACCATCTCTGTGAGTAGAATATTTATTTATCGCACACAATGTTTTTAGCGCTTAGGCCGCATACACAGTAGATGCCGGAATCTAACCCCACCATCTCTGTGAGTAGAATATTTATCGCACACAGTGTTTTTAGCGCTTAGGCCGCATACACAGTAGATGCCGGAATCTAACCCCACCATCTCTGTGAGTAGAATATTTATTTATCGCACACAGTGTTTTTAGCGCTTAGGCCGCATACACAGTAGATGCCGGAATCTAACCCCACCATCTCTGTGAGTAGAATATTTATTTATCGCACACAGTGTTTTTAGCGCTTAGGCCGCATACACAGTAGATGCCGGAATCTAACCCCACCATCTCTGTGAGTAGAATATTTATTTATCGCACACAGTGTTTTTAGCGCTTAGGCCGCATACACAGTAGATGCCGGAATCTAACCCCACCATCTCTGTGAGTAGAATATTTATTTATCGCACACAGTGTTTTTAGCGCTTAGGCCGCATACACAGTAGATGCCGGAATCTAACCCCACCATCTCTGTGAGTAGAATATTTATTTATCGCACACAGTGTTTTTAGCGCTTAGGCCGCATACACAGTAGATGCCGGAATCTAACCCCACCATCTCTGTGAGTAGAATATTTATTTATCGCACACAATGTTTTTAGCGCTTAGGCCGCATACACAGTAGATGCCGGAATCTAACCCCACCATCTCTGTGAGTAGAATATTTATTTATCGCACACAGTGTTTTTAGCGCTTAGGCCGCATACACAGTAGATGCCGGAATCTAACCCCACCATCTCTGTGAGTAGAATATTTATTTATCACACACAATGTTTTTAGCGCTTAGGCCGCATACACAGTAGATGCCGGAAATTCCATGCGCAATCCATAAATAAGTAAAAGAAAGAAGGAAAACACATACGGATTAGGGTGAAGACGAACGTGTATTAGGCTGAAGACTTCCTTCTTTTAATTACGGATGGGATTTCCACATCTTCTGTGCACGCGGCCTAATTCTATAAATGTGATCGCTTAAAAGATATAGAAACGAACATGACATTGTGTCCATGGACAATTTGTTTTGTGCTGTTAAGATGAACTTATAAATGGCCTGAACATGCTTTTACTATTTACGGATGGGATTTCCACATCTTCTGTGCACGCGGCCTAATTCTATAAATGTGATCGCTTAAACCCCCAACATATAGAAACGAAAATGTACCAACATGACCTGATTGTGTCAATAAAGGTAGCAATAGGCCTGATGCCCGTGTCAATTAAAGGTAGCCTACCACCCCCAAACATAGGCCTGATGCCCGTGTCAATGTAAAGATGACCACATGATGCCCGTGTCAATGTAAAGGTAACCACCCCCAACATATAAATGGCCTGAAATGTAAAGGTAGCCTATAGGCCTGATGCCCGTGTCATTAAAGGTAGCCTACCACCCCCAAACATAGGCCTGATCCCTAATTTAGTGATTGTCAATGAAAGGTAGCCTAAAAACATAGGCCTGATGCCCGTGTCAATGTAAAGGTAGCCTACCAAAACATAGGCCTGATGCCCGTGTCAATGTAAAGGTAGCCTACCATAGGCCTGATGCCCGTGTCAATATAAAGGTATCCTACCACCCCCAAACATAGGCCTGATGCCCGTGTCAATGTAAAGGTAGCCTACCACCCCCAAACATAGGCCTGATGCCCGTGTCAATGTAAAGGTAGCCTACCACCCCCAAACATAGGCCTGATGCCCGTGTCAATGTAAAGGTAGCCTACCACCCCAAACATAGGCCTGATGCCCGTGTCAATGTAAAGGTAGCCTACCACCCCCAAACATAGGCCTGATGCCCGTGTCAATGTAAAGGTAGCCTACCACCCCCAAACATAGGCCTGATGCCCGTGTCAATGTAAAGGTATGCCTACCACCCCCAAACATAGGCCTGATGCCCGTGTCAATGTAAAGGTAGCCTACCACCCCAAACATAGGCCTGATGCCCGTGTCAATGTAAAGGTAGCCTACCAAACATAGGCCTGATGCCCGTGTCAATGTAAAGGTAGCCTACCACCCCCAAACATAGGCCTGATGCCCGTGTCAATGTAAAGGTAGCCTACCACCCCCAAACATAGGCCTGATGCCCGTGTCAATGTAAAGGTAGCCTACCACCCCCAAACATAGGCCTGATGCCCGTGTCAATGTAAAGGTAGCCTACCACCCCCAAACATAGGCCTGATGCCCGTGTCAATGTAAAGGTAGCCTACCACCCCCAAACATAGGCCTGATGCCCGTGTCAATGTAAAGGTAGCCTACCACCCCCAAACATAGGCCTGATGCCCGTGTCAATGTAAAGGTATCCTACCACCCCCAAACATAGGCCTGATGCCCGTGTCAATGTAAAGGTAGCCTACCACCCCCAAACATAGGCCTGATGCCCGTGTCAATGTAAAGGTAGCCTACCACCCCCAAACATAGGCCTGATGCCCGTGTCAATGTAAAGGTATCCTACCACCCCCAAACATAGGCCTGATGCCCGTGTCAATGTAAAGGTATCCTACCACCCCCAAACATAGGCCTGATGCCCGTGTCAATGTAAAGGTATGCCTACCACCCCCAAACATAGGCCTGATGCCCGTGTCAATGTAAAGGTAGCCTACCACCCCCAAACATAGGCCTGATGCCCGTGTCAATGTAAAGGTATCCTACCACCCCCAAACATAGGCCTGATGCCCGTGTCAATGTAAAGGTAGCCTACCACCCCCAAACATAGGCCTGATGCCCGTGTCAATGTAAAGGTAGCCTACCACCCCCAAACATAGGCCTGATGCCCGTGTCAATGTAAAGGTAGCCTACCACCCCCAAACATAGGCCTGATGCCCGTGTCAATGTAAAGGTAGCCTACCACCCCCAAACATAGGCCTGATGCCCGTGTCAATGTAAAGGCAGCCTACCATCCCCAAACATAGGCCTGATGCCCGTGTCAATATAAAGGTATCCTACCACCCCCAAACATAGGCCTGATGCCCGTGTCAATGTAAAGGTAGCCTACCACCCCCAAACATAGGCCTGATGCCCGTGTCAATGTAAAGGTAGCCTACCACCCCCAAACATAGGCCTGATGCCCGTGTCAATGTAAAGGTAGCCTACCACCCCCAAACATAGGCCTGATGCCCGTGTCAATGTAAAGGTAGCCTACCACCCCCAAACATAGGCCTGATGCCCGTGTCAATGTAAAGGTAGCCTACCACCCCCAAACATAGGCCTGATGCCCGTGTCAATGTAAAGGTAGCCTACCATCCCCAAACATAGGCCTGATGCCCGTGTCAATGTAAAGGTAGCCTACCACCCCCAAACATAGGCCTGATGCCCGTGTCAATGTAAAGGTAGCCTACCACCCCCAAACATAGGCCTGATGCCCGTGTCAATGTAAAGGTAGCCTACCACCCCCAAACATAGGCCTGATGCCCGTGTCAATGTAAAGGTAGCCTACCACCCCCAAACATAGGCCTGATGCCCGTGTCAATGTAAAGGTAGCCTACCACCCCCAAACATAGGCCTGATGCCCGTGTCAATGTAAAGGTAGCCTACCACCCCCAAACATAGGCCTGATGCCCGTGTCAATGTAAAGGTATCCTACCACCCCCAAACATAGGCCTGATGCCCGTGTCAATGTAAAGGTAGCCTACCACCCCCAAACATAGGCCTGATGCCCGTGTCAATGTAAAGGTAGGCCTACCAATGTAAAGGTAGCCCCCAAACATAGGCCTGATGCCCGTGTCAATGTAAAGGTAGCCTACCACCCCCAAACATAGGCCTGATGCCCGTGTCAATGTAAAGGTACCATCCCCAAACATAGCCTACCACCCCCAAACATAGGCCTGATGCCCGTGTCAATGTAAAGGTAGCCTACCACCCCCAAACATAGGCCTGATGCCCGTGTCAATGTAAAGGTAGCCTACCACCCCCAAACATAGGCCTGATGCCCGTGTCAATGTAAAGGTACCACCCCCAAACATAGGCCTGACCAATGTAAAGGTAGCCCCCAAACATAGGCCTGATGCCCGTGTCAATGTAAAGGTAGCCTACCACCCCCAAACATAGGCCCCAAACATAGGCCTGATGCCCGTGTCAATGTAAAGGTAGCCTACCACCCCCAAACATAGGCCTGATGCCCGTGTCAATGTAAAGGTAGCCTACCAAACATAGGCCCCCGTGTCAACATAGGCCTGATGCCCGTGTCAATGTAAAGGTAGCCTACCACCCCCAAACATAGGCCTGATGCCCGTGTCAATGTAAAGGTAGCCTACCACCCCCAAACATAGGCCTGATGCCCGTGTCAATGTAAAGGTAGCCTACCACCCCCAAACATAGGCCTGATGCCCGTGTCAATGTGTAAATCCCCAAACATAGGCCTGATGCCCGTGTCAATGTAAAGGTAGCCTACCAACCCCAAACATAGGCCCAAACATAGGCCTGATGCCCGTGTCAATGTAAAGGTAGCCTACCACCCCCAAACATAGGCCTGATGCCCGTGTCAATGTAAAGGTAGCCTACCACCCCCAAACATAGGCCTGATGCCCGTGTCAATGTAAAGGTAGCCTACCACCCCCAAACATAGGCCTGATGCCCGTGTCAATGTAAAGGTAGCCTACCACCCCCAAACATAGGCCTGATGCCCGTGTCAATGTAAAGGTAGCCTACCATCCCCAAACATAGGCCTGATGCCCGTGTCAATGTAAAGGTAGCCTACCACCCCCAAACATAGGCCTGATGCCCGTGTCAATGTAAAGGTAGCCTACCACCCCCAAACATAGGCCTGATGCCCGTGTCAATGTAAAGGTAGCCTACCACCCCCAAACATAGGCCTGATGCCCGTGTCAATGTAAAGGTAGCCTACCACCCCCAAACATAGGCCTGATGCCCGTGTCAATGTAAAGGTAGCCTACCACCCCCAAACATAGGCCTGATGCCCGTGTCAATGTAAAGGTAGCCTACCACCCCCAAACATAGGCCTGATGCCCGTGTCAATGTAAAGGCCTGATGCCTACCACCCCCAAACATAGGCCTGATGCCCGTGTCAATGTAAAGGTAGCCTACCACCCCCAAACATAGGCCTGATGCCCGTGTCAATGTAAAGGTAGCCTACCACCCCCAAACATAGGCCTGATGCCCGTGTCAATGTAAAGGTAGCCTACCACCCCCAAACATAGGCCTGATGCCCGTGTCAATGTAAAGGTAGCCTACCACCCCCAAACATAGGCCTGATGCCCGTGTCAATGTAAAGGTAGCCTACCACCCCCAAACATAGGCCTGATGCCCGTGTCAATGTAAAGGTAGCCTACCACCCCCAAACATAGGCCTGATGCCCGTGTCAATGTAAAGGTAGCCTACCACCCCCCCAAACATAGGCCTGATGCCCGTGTCAATGTAAAGGTAGCCTACCACCCCCAAACATAGGCCTGATGCCCGTGTCAATGTAAAGGTAGCCTACCACCCCCAAACATAGGCCTGATGCCCGTGTCAATGTAAAGGTAGCCTACCACCCCCAAACATAGGCCTGATGCCCGTGTCAATGTAAAGGTAGCCTACCACCCCCAAACATAGGCCTGATGCCCGTGTCAATGTAAAGGTAGCCTACCACCCCCAAACATAGGCCTGATGCCCGTGTCAATGTAAAGGTAGCCTACCACCCCCAAACATAGGCCTGATGCCCGTGTCAATGTAAAGGTATCCTACCACCCCCAAACATAGGCCTGATGCCCGTGTCAATGTAAAGGTAGCCTACCACCCCCAAACATAGGCCTGATGCCCGTGTCAATGTAAAGGTAGCCTACCACCCCCAAACATAGGCCTGATGCCCGTGTCAATGTAAAGGTATCCTACCACCCCCAAACATAGGCCTGATGCCCGTGTCAATGTAAAGGTAGCCTACCATCCCCAAACATAGGCCTGATGCCCGTGTCAATGTAAAGGTAGCCTACCACCCCCAAACATAGGCCTGATGCCCGTGTCAATGTAAAGGTATCCTACCACCCCCAAACATAGGCCTGATGCCCGTGTCAATGTAAAGGTAACCACCCCCAAACATAGGCCTGATGCCCGTGTCAATGTAAAGGTAGCCTACCACCCCCAAACATAGGCCTGATGCCCGTGTCAATACCAAAACATAGGCCTGATGCCACCCCCCCCAAACATAGGCCTGATGCCCGTGTCAATGTAAAGGTAGCCTACCACCCCCAAACATAGGCCTGATGCCCGTGTCAATGTAAAGGTAGCCTACCACCCCCAAACATAGGCCTGATGCCCGTGTCAATGTAAAGGTAGCCTACCATCCCCAAACATAGGCCTGATGCCCGTGTCAATGTAAAGGTAGCCTACCACCCCCAAACATAGGCCTGATGCCCGTGTCAATGTAAAGGTAGCCTACCACCCCCAAACATAGGCCTGATGCCCGTGTCAATGTAAAGGTATCCTACCACCCCCAAACATAGGCCTGATGCCCGTGTCAATGTAAAGGTAGCCTACCACCCCCAAACATAGGCCTGATGCCCGTGTCAATGTAAAGGTAGCCTACCACCCCCAAACATAGGCCTGATGCCCGTGTCAATGTAAAGGTAGCCTACCACCCCCAAACATAGGCCTGATGCCCGTGTCAATGTAAAGGTAGCCTACCACCCCCAAACATAGGCCTGATGCCCGTGTCAATGTAAAGGTAGCCTACCACCCCCAAACATAGGCCTGATGCCCGTGTCAATGTAAAGGTAGCCTACCACCCCCAAACATAGGCCTGATGCCCGTGTCAATGTAAAGGTATGCCTACCACCCCCAAACATAGGCCTGATGCCCGTGTCAATGTAAAGGTATCCTACCACCCCCAAACATAGGCCTGATGCCCGTGTCAATATAAAGGTATCCTACCACCCCCAAACATAGGCCTGATGCCCGTGTCAATGTAAAGGTAGCCTACCACCCCCAAACATAGGCCTGATGCCCGTGTCAATGTAAAGGTAGCCTACCACCCCCAAACATAGGCCTGATGCCCGTGTCAATGTAAAGGTAGCCTACCACCCCCAAACATAGGCCTGATGCCCGTGTCAATGTAAAGGTAGCCTACCACCCCCAAACATAGGCCTGATGCCCGTGTCAATGTAAAGGTAGCCTACCACCCCCAAACATAGGCCTGATGCCCGTGTCAATGTAAAGGTAGCCTACCATCCCCAAACATAGGCCTGATGCCCGTGTCAATGTAAAGGTAGCCTACCACCCCCAAACATAGGCCTGATGCCCGTGTCAATGGTAGCCTAAAGGCCTGATGCCCGTGTCAATGTAAAGGTAGCCTACCACCCCCAAACATAGGCCTGATGCCCGTGTCAATGTAAAGGTAGCCTACCACCCCCAAACATAGGCCTGATGCCCGTGTCAATGTAAAGGTAGCCTACCACCCCCAAAACATAGGCCTGATGCCCGTGTCAATGTAAAGGCAGCCTACCACCCCCAAACATAGGCCTGATGCCCGTGTCAATGTAAAGGTAGCCTACCAGGCCTGATGCCCGTGTCAATGTAAAGGCAGCCTACCACCCCCAAACATAGGCCTGATGCCCGTGTCAATGTAAAGGTAGCCTACCATCCCCAAACATAGGCCTGATGCCCGTGTCAATGTAAAGGTAGCCTACCACCCCCAAACATAGGCCTGATGCCCGTGTCAATGTAAAGGTAGCCTACCACCCCCAAACATAGGCCTGATGCCCGTGTCAATGTAAAGGTAGCCTACCACCCCCAAACATAGGCCTGATGCCCGTGTCAATGTAAAGGTAGCCTACCACCCCCAAACATAGGCCTGATGCCCGTGTCAATGTAAAGGTAGCCTACCACCCCCAAACATAGGCCTGATGCCCGTGTCAATGTAAAGGTAGCACCCCCAAACATAGGCCTGATGCCCGTGTCAATGTAAAGGTAGCCTACCACCCCCAAACATAGGCCTGATGCCCGTGTCAATGTAAAGGTAGCCTACCACCCCCAAACATAGGCCTGATGCCCGTGTCAATGTAAAGGTAGCCTACCACCCCCAAACATAGGCCTGATGCCCGTGTCAATGTAAAGGTATCCTACCACCCCCAAACATAGGCCTGATGCCCGTGTCAATGTAAAGGTATCCTACCAACCCCAAACATAGGCCTGATGCCCGTGTCAATGTAAAGGTATCCTACCACCCCCAAACATAGGCCTGATGCCCGTGTCAATGTAAAGGTAGCCTACCATCCCCAAACATAGGCCTGATGCCCGTGTCAATGTAAAGGTAGCCTACCACCCCCAAACATAGGCCTGATGCCCGTGTCAATGTAAAGGTAGCCTACCACCCCCAAACATAGGCCTGATGCCCGTGTCAATGTAAAGGTAGCCTACCACCCCCAAACATAGGCCTGATGCCCGTGTCAATGTAAAGGTAGCCTACCACCCCCAAACATAGGCCTGATGCCCGTGTCAATGTAAAGGTAGCCTACCACCCCCAAACATAGCCTACCAATGTAAAGGTATCCTACCACAAACATAGGCCTGATGCCCGTGTCAATGTAAAGGTAGCCTACCACCCCCAAACATAGGCCTGATGCCCGTGTCAATGTAAAGGTAGCCTACCACCCCCAAACATAGGCCTGATGCCCGTGTCAATGTAAAGGTAGCCTACCATCCCCAAACATAGGCCTGATGCCCGTGTCAATGTAAAGGTAGCCTACCACCCCCAAACATAGGCCTACCAATGTAAAGGTAGCCTACCAAAAACATAGGCCTGATGCCCGTGTCAATGTAAAGGTAGCCTACCACCCCCAAACATAGGCCTGATGCCCGTGTCAATGTAAAGGTATCCTACCACCCCCAAACATAGGCCTGATGCCCGTGTCAATGTAAAGGTAGCCTACCACCCCCAAACATAGGCCTGATGCCCGTGTCAATGTAAAGGTAGCCTACCACCCCCAAACATAGGCCTGATGCCCGTGTCAATGTAAAGGTAGCCTACCACCCCCAAACATAGGCCTGATGCCCGTGTCAATGTAAAGGTAGCCTACCACCCCCAAACATAGGCCTGATGCCCGTGTCAATGTAAAGGTAGCCTACCACCCCCAAACATAGGCCTGATGCCCGTGTCAATGTAAAGGTATCCTACCACCCCCAAACATAGGCCTGATGCCCGTGTCAATGTAAAGGTAGCCTACCACCCCCAAACATAGGCCTGATGCCCGTGTCAATGTAAAGGTAGCCTACCACCCCCAAACATAGGCCTGATGCCCGTGTCAATGTAAAGGTAGCCTACCACCCCCAAACATAGGCCTGATGCCCGTGTCAATGTAAAGGTAGCCTACCACCCCCAAACATAGGCCTGATGCCCGTGTCAATGTAAAGGTAGCCTACCACCCCCAAACATAGGCCTGATGCCCGTGTCAATGTAAAGGTAGCCTACCACCCCCAAACATAGGCCTGATGCCCGTGTCAATGTAAAGGTAGCCTACCACCCCCAAACATAGGCCTGATGCCCGTGTCAATGTAAAGGTAGCCTACCACCCCCAAACATAGGCCTGATGCCCGTGTCAATGTAAAGGTAGCCTACCACCCCCAAACATAGGCCTGATGCCCGTGTCAATGTAAAGGTAGCCTACCACCCCCAAACATAGGCCTGATGCCCGTGTCAATGTAAAGGTAGCCTACCACCCCCAAACATAGGCCTGATGCCCGTGTCAATGTAAAGGTAGCCTACCACCCCCAAACATAGGCCTGATGCCCGTGTCAATGTAAAGGTAGCCTACCACCCCCAAACATAGGCCTGATGCCCGTGTCAATGTAAAGGTAGCCTACCACCCCCAAACATAGGCCTGATGCCCGTGTCAATGTAAAGGTAGCCTACCACCCCCAAACATAGGCCTGATGCCCGTGTCAATGTAAAGGTAGCCTACCATCCCCAAACATAGGCCTGATGCCCGTGTCAATGTAAAGGTAGCCTACCACCCCCAAACATAGGCCTGATGCCCGTGTCAATGTAAAGGTACCACCCCCAAACCTACCACCCCCAAAACATAGGCCTGATGCCCGTGTCAATGTAAAGGTATCCTACCACCCCCAAACATAGGCCTGATGCCCGTGTCAATGTAAAGGTAGCCTACCATCCCCAAACATAGGCCTGACCCGTGTCAATGTAAAGGTAGCCCCAAAACATAGGCCTGATGCCCGTGTCAATGTAAAGGTAGCCTACCACCCCCAAACATAGGCCTGATGCCCGTGTCAATGTAAAGGTAGCCTACCACCCCCAAACATAGGCCTGATGCCCGTGTCAATGTAAAGGTAGCCTACCATCCCCAAACATAGGCCTGATGCCCGTGTCAATGTAAAGGTAGCCTACCACCCCCAAACATAGGCCTGATGCCCGTGTCAATGTAAAGGTAGCCTACCACCCCCAAACATAGGCCTGATGCCCGTGTCAATGTAAAGGTAGCCTACCACCCCCAAACATAGGCCTGATGCCCGTGTCAATGTAAAGGTAGCCTACCACCCCCAAACATAGGCCTGATGCCCGTGTCAATGTAAAGGTAGCCTACCACCCCCAAACATAGGCCTGATGCCCGTGTCAATGTAAAGGCAGCCTACCATCCCCAAACATAGGCCTGATGCCCCGTGTCAATGTAAAGGTAGCCTACCACCCCCAAACATAGGCCTGATGCCCGTGTCAATGTAAAGGTAACCAGGCCTGATGCCCGTGTCAATGTAAAGGTATCCTACCACCCCAAACATAGGCCTGATGCCCGTGTCAATGTAAAGGTAGCCTACCAACCCCAAACATAGGCCCCCAAACATAGGCCTGATGCCCGTGTCAATGTAAAGGTAGCCTACCACCCCCAAACATAGGCCTGATGCCCGTGTCAATGTAAAGGTAGCCTACCACCCCCAAACATAG